>JAUYWH010000015.1:3452379-3510742 GCA_034779795.1 Ctenopoma multispine | reverse complement strand
ATTTTGCATCAATAGCCCACTTAGAAATCCCCTTACTGATAAAAATGCTGATGTGTCAAATACTTATTTCCCCCGCTTGTATTTGGTTTTATGCTATTATTATTATTGTAGTTTTGGATATTTAGGATTTTGTCCCACATATTAAAAGCTTAATATCTATATAATTTTATTGTCCTCTGGTTATTGTGTTTGAATGTTTAAGCTTCACTGTGCAGAGTAACATGCCTGTGTGTTTCAGCTTGCTTTTAATGGCTCAAGGTTCTGGAGTATATCTATATAAAGACCATTAAACTTCCCTCTGCATTCACTGTGCTAAAATATCTCTCTGCTTCTAGATGAAGAATTTCAGATGATGTGATATGGAGGAGTTCTTCAGCTGAGATGGTGTCATCTGTTTGCTCATATTACAGAGGGTGTGGTCTTTGTTGTCCTGTTCCCAAAAGAACTTAAACCAGATGATGTCATCTGAACTGAGAAAACTTTAAATACCATTCATATACTGTACATATATACAGCAAACTGAAGATCAGTGAAGTCACGCTTTAAGATGTGTATGAATGGGTCATGATCCAACATACAAATTAGACATGTATGACATGGAAACTTGAGGCCTCCAGTGCACATGTACTGAGAGTGGACTTTACTGTCTTTAACAGGGTCATTGAATTTTACACAAATTGTAATTCCAAGCAAAGTATTTTTGGATTTCTACAAATATGTCTAGAGAGGTCTTTAATTTCCAACACAGCAGTACCGATTGAACTTTCCACATGTGCTATTTTTGGTCAACAGGCTACATAGAAGTCTGGCTTTGATGTCAAAGGAAAGTGGTACATGTAACAGCCGGAACATCATTATTGGTTATCAATTGGCAATCTCCCATCATCAAGGATTCTGTGTTTTAATTACCTTGGAAAATAAAACCTCCTGGAGGCTCAATAGTGAATCCTGATGTCCCAGAATTGTCCAATCATTGCCCTGCTGCAGTCAATACTGCCTGCCTGAATCATTTCATAATGTTAACCGTGTTGCAGCTCATTACAATGTTCATGCATGCTGTGGTGCATGTTTCTATGCAGCAGTGGCTACGTTTACGTCAAGATTTCTGACTACGTTAAATAAAGCAAAAAAAAAGATCATTTCAATTAGTGCTAACCCCTCGTTCGTCTCACTTACAGTAGCAGCACAGCAGCAGCCAGCCATGCGAACTAACCCGGATTACTGCCCTGCCTGAGGCTTACTGCGCCCGAGCACATGTCTGCGATAAAGTCAACTTTGAAAACGAATTCATTGTGTTCTTGTGTGGTGAATTAGTTCCTCCAGGAGACAAACCGTGTACACAAAGACTACATTACCACAGAGAGAGGTCTGAATGCATAATCAAATTAAACTACAGCAGCCTCACGTGCAACTGTATACCGTGCCTGCTGTAAAAAGCTGCCTGTTGACTGCAGCCCCACGCGGCCTGCTGACACACACACACACACACACTAGGGGAACAGTGAAGGGACAATAGGATGGTTAGTCTACGGTGGTCCTGTCTAAGTCTTCTTTTTGTTGGGTGAGGATTCAGGAGGGACAGGCCGGACAGGCCACACAAAGGAGATAGAAGAGTGTTTCCTATAGGATTCTGTGACACTCACCTGCATAGGTAGAGGAGGGGGACCTGCGGAGAGCCATTTCACATCGACTCTGAGTGAGTGCAGCAGGGAGGCACGCCTTGTTTTCTCTGAGTTCCCAGTCAGTCAGTCAGCCATGCTGGTTTGCTGTCAACAGCAGGTGAGAGGAACAACAGCAACACTCTGACTCAGTAGAAGCTTAGCTCTGCTGGGATAATACTCTTCTCCAACTGGTTGGCTGGAATACAGAAACTCCACAACTCAGCCTATTGTGTACACTCACTTAACTCACTTAATGCATTGCACAACAGGCTTGAGGGTAACAGACCGGCT
This sequence comes from Ctenopoma multispine, assembly GCA_034779795.1. NCBI lineage: Eukaryota > Metazoa > Chordata > Actinopteri > Anabantiformes > Anabantidae > Ctenopoma > Ctenopoma multispine. The sequence goes on along the minus strand of JAUYWH010000015.1, from coordinate 3,508,790 downwards.
GGCTGATTGGGTGTTTGGCTAGGGAATTACAGGAGAGATTACTGGGTTCTCTAATGTGCATTAATTACTATACCTTCTGTTAAGGTTTAGCCGCAGGCCTGTGGGGTCTTCAGGGCTTGGGGCCAAGGAATGGGCATCCCGGTGTAAATTAATGTTATATAATGAGGAGTTTCACTCAAGAAAAAGGGATGATATTTGGTGCAGGCTGAAGTGCAGCCTCATCCAGATACCAGCTGGAAACAAAACAAGAATGAGACAACTCATCTCAAAACAAACTGATGTTTCTACCTCTAAGAGGTTACACTATACTGTAAAACGTTTTTTACTAGACATTCATCTGAGCTTCGTCAGGCGACAGAGCTGGCTCCGGTGTCATTACATAATCATATACTGTTACTGGGCTATAAATCACTAAATTTTTTATCTTTTACAAATGACTTTGCTCAGCGGAATTCAAGGAATAATAAGAAGATTTATTATATTATATTGAATTAATATTTGTTCAATTTTTTCCTATAATCAAATAAACGCACAAAGGTAAGTTTATGTGGATTTCAGGATAAAGTATCATTATGGCAGCTGTGCTGAACTTGGTGAGGGGACGGTGATGATTCAGTGTGGTCAATTCAAGATTCCCTCATACATGTACTGAACAAGGTGGTGTCAGTGACACAGTGTTGCTATGACAGTGTTTTGATGAGAAAGGCCCGTATTGTTTGTATCTTATGTTCTAGCCTCCGTATGAGGACACAATACAAGCACGCACATGGCAACTTCTACTTCATCCTACAGTTCCAGTTTCTCTCTGGTGCCATTATGTCAAAATGTATCTTTGCATTTGACTGAAAAAAAATTCTCCAGATGATATTTTTTCTGTTCAGATAATGTCATTTGAAGAGGATCACAAACAATGTTTGTAACTTCACAGAAAACCTTTAAATACAAGAAACTGAAGCCACTTTTCACATTTCTAAAGTCAACATAAGATCATAGACTTCCTATAACATGACTGATTAAAACCTAAAAATGTTCTGTTTACTAATCAGAATGTTCATTATTTTTAGCTTTTTTTTAGTATGATAATCATCTTTCCTTGTTTAACATCTATACAAATATATGCACAGACATGTTCTGTGTAAAAAAGTTACATTAAATAGTTTATTTTCTGGTAGTTAACGTGAAGCTGATCATACAGTTAATACCTTAAAATACCTGGTTTTAGACAACTTGCATTTCTACAACTTTAAAGAACACATTCAATAAAAAAAACAATTGTTATGTGCTGCACATTCCACTTCCTCCATGTCTAATTGCTTGGCCAAACCTCCTCAATGACTAATTGTCCTACCTGACAGTAACCGATGCTAAATACAGATAGAGTGTGAGAGGCAGTGTCACATTGCACACACATACACCAAAGCACACTCCAATGTTCCTTCGAAATTCTGTCAGTAAAGGTATCTGATGTGGCACACTGAGTGACAGCACCCACACGCACGCACGCACACACACACGTACAAACACACCTCCGCACTCAGGCTCCAGTTACAGCAGGTACAGATCTGTTCAGGGTGTTAAATATTAAAGACTGTAATCTTAACGGCTAGGTGTTGTAATCGAGGAAACCGCGAAAAGGTCAAGTTCAGAGTGCAAGCCGCTCTGTGGTCATGTTGTGTAGCTTTCCCAGCTAGCACTGGGTGCAGGAGTCACACAAGTTGCATGTTAAAACAAGCGAGGACACAGGTGTCAGAGTTCAGAGCAGGCCCCTGTAGGTCTGGGATGTGTCTCCCCAGATTCAAAGAAGGTTTCATTTAAGGTTTATTTCTCCCTAATATCATTTAAATTATGTAATTTAACCCTGTTTTTTCTTTCTCCTCACTCATCCTTCATTTCCTGTCTGTACGTTTCACATAAATGTAACTTTGTAAAAACTCAAGTGTTTTAAAAAATGTACGTTAACGACACTGTACACAAAGCATTAACGGTCCCCTTTACTCTCTATGAAACAGTCAGTCCTTTTACTCACATATAATATGCTTTGTTTTACATTTGCTCTTTGTAGACTGGATACAAAGCAGGTTTTAGAGTTGATGTGGGTCCATTTAAAGACAATGTAGACAATGAATGCATATACACTAAGCTATCCTATCGAGACACAAAGCAATTAACCATCAGTCCAGCTGTGTACACTGTCAATACTGTCCTTTTTTTACGCACGTAACTACATTTGTATATTAAGCTCTTAGCTCTGTCCAAATATGTGATGCATGGTCCTTGCTACCCCCGCCCCCCCTTTAGAAGCAGCCCTGCTGCTGAGTTGCTCATGTTTGTTTGTTGCTTACAAAGAAGATATTGTTCTCCACTAACAAGAAAGATAAAAAGTGAAAGCGTTAATGGAGAAGTCTTCGTCAGAAACAAAGTACAGATCACACTCATGAAAGGCGATAAGCTAAATCTGTATTTGACGCTCTTCAATTCACTAAAAAGCAGCTGATGCCATAAATATGCATCAGAGCATTCCACCCACACATCGTAATCCCAAACATGCACATTTAACATATGCATTTCCATTTATTGTACGCATGAACACATCACACACTTAACTATTTCAGTACTTGTGAGGACCCTCTTAAAGAAACTCCTAACCTTTATCTCCACAGCTTGATGAAAACTAATTAACTCCTGACCCTCAAATAACCCTCACTCTGAAGATCTAAAAGGTGCATTGTTCCTCACTAAAACAGAACGACAGGAACACAGAACATATGAGTGATTTCCCCTGTCGTCTGATCTGGTTCACGTCTTCCTGGAGAGGAAAGAGAGTGATTTGTTGACTCTCTACGCTCCAGTTCAGTCCAGTTTCTTCCACTTTTCCTCCCACTGACCTCTCAGACCACCTATCAGAGCTTAGGAGGTTATTCCACAAAAGAGAGTGCATCTTTATTCTATTCTATTCTCTGTTGCTTCTTCAAAATTACTACACTGCAGTAAATACTTCAAAAGCTGTAGTGTGTCCTGCCCGTCAGTAATTAATCAGCATGTCTTAAATAAAGTTGTCAATAATTATTTCTTTCTTAAAATGTAAACATTTGGTATGTTTTCTATGTTCTATGTTATGAATAAAACATGTTTTTATGAGATCATTGGATTCTGTTTTTATGTAGATTTTACTGGTTGAAAGATGAGTTTTCTTGTGGCCCTGAGAGAAACCATACATAAAGAAACAAATTCATGTCCAACAATGTGAATGCTAATGAGAAACGTTAAACAAGAGGTAATATATTCACATTTCACTGCGATGATGTGGTGCAATGAAATCACTTGTCAGATAGGCTTCCATTTAGTTCACAGACATGCTAAAAGATGACAGCTAACAGAGTAAAAGATTGTAAAAAGAGGCCTTCAGTCTGCGTGGAACGAGGAGGCGTTGCTCTCAAATCCATTTAGATCCTGAACTGTACATCAAAACAAAAGCAGCAGCTTACATCCACAAAGCAGACAAAGATGAAACAGTCACACATCTGTTGAAAGTGTGCTGGAAAAGAAGGAGTGGAAATTAAAAAGAAAGTGTCAGTGTTTAAACCTGTAACTCTGTGGCTCCATCTCGTGGTCAGGGTTAGTATCACAGTTGATGCTGTAGAGGTTCAAACTGGATGTGGTTCAGATTCATAATAATCCTTAATTAAAAGTGGAAGATTTTTATACCAAAAAAACAATGAGTCAAAAAAGAAAAGCATGTATAGTACATAACTTTAATTTTGTGATAGCAATACACAGAGAAGCTGACGTGTTCCAGTCTTATCACTTTCCACAATCAATTAAGTTTAACATCAAAAAGCTTTTTCAACAAAATGTTACAGAATTTCTAAAATAAATGGTTACGATCATCAGTTTATTAACTGATAAACGTTTTTTTTAATACTGATGCTTGCTGTAGCTTTTACCTCCAGCTTGGAAGGATCACATGCTCATGAAATGTCACAAAAAAATCGAATCCACATTCTGTGATATTCAGTACATTCAACATCTGCATGGTTGCTATTTGGTTTGGATACATTTGGACAAAAATCAGTTCATTTCACTGTTTTGGCGATGTTACTGAAATATTCCAAATGAAAAAATATACAAAAAAATCACTTGTATGTTGCATTATTCCCTCAGGATACTACTGCAGTACACTGTGACTATAGCACTGACCAGCATGTGCTAAATGTAACAAACAATACTCATTTATTTTGACGTTGAATATATACTTCATGAATTTAACAGTCAGTGCAAACATACTCTCACATAGAACCCTTTAATAATATATTAATTTCAATTTCTGACCAATAGAATCTCTTAAAATGTCTTCCTTCTTCATATTACTCAGTAAAATCTAAAGTCTTGAACATTAAATAATTAAGTCTTGAGCCTTTTTCCTGTGACAAACTGTCACACACTACACTCCTTTAGAGAGAGAACATGATCTCTAAATTAAGCAATCTGCATTTCAACCGTTACTCTCATTAAGTGAATTTTGTACAACTTTGGAAACCAGAGTAGAGTGCTGATTCAGGCAAAAGAAAAAAAACTGCTAAAAATGTTATTTCGTGTTTAACTTGGTCTAAGCAGAGAAAATAGTTGTCGAGTTTATTTTCTGCTCTTGGTCTCTTCAACACACAACAGAGTTTCATTTAATTCAGCTCTTGAGCATCTTGGTGCCAAACCTGCTCACTCTTGCAAACCCAAGTGTTAAGAATTATAATGACTGGTTTTGATATGATGGATGTTTTACACTAAAATTATTCTTCATTAAAATGTCTTCATATGTAACATGACCTTCCAATTTTCTGTAGAGACTCTAGTGTTAGTATTTACAAAAAAATAAAAAAGGAACTTCCTTAAGAAAAACAATAAGAGAAAAACCTTAAAACTGTAATTTCTTCTAACTTGTACTAAGTGGATCTTTTCTCCACACCCTGTTTAATCCCCAGCACCAGGTGCACAAACCAGTTGATCTGAACCATCCAGCCTTTCTCCCTGCAGATCTCTATCTGATCCAGTAGGTGGCGCTGTGCCTCGTCCTCACTGCAGCCAACAGTCAGTGCCTCACGGATGTACTCAATGTCCTCCTTGCTAGTCAGCTGGGGCATCCCTGTTGGTGGTCAGAAACGAATCATGTTTCAGACAAATCATGCATCAAAACTCCAATAAAAACAATCACTAAAAATTCCAACTAAATTTTGTAATATAGGGGTCAAACTATGCCTTTCATGTTCTGATGTTACATAACAACGTTTGTGAAGTTGGGTGACGATGTTACACATAATCAGAGCTGCTGACATGTCACATGAACAAGTGTTTGCATGTTGTAGTTTTCACTCTGACCAATTCACTTTGCCGTCAAGAGTTTTTTTAAATACTACACTGGTTGACATGCGGTGTGGAAAACCCTCGCTGGTCATCCACAGTGGCCTCCTATAACCACTAGTACGCCGTTCTGACCACTATCAGGCTAGTGCCTGTTTTCACAACCTGCCCCAGAGTGCAGCAGGATGTTCAGCTTAATTGTTGGTGAAGGGTGGTGCTGCTTTAACTGGGCATAATTTGGCCCACAGGAAAACTTCCAGAAGCTGGCCAATCACAACAGAGAGCGACAGAGGAAAAGGGGGCCTTAAACAAGCGCTAACTTAAAAAATCATATAATATTGAATCAGTGAGGCCCCAGAATAGATTAGAAACCCCTGAATTCCTCAGGATATGGAAACTGTACATGAAATAATGTTACCAAATTGATCTTATTCTTTTGTGACACAAAACACAAAAATGTTGGGTTTTATGAGGAAGGTAGTCATACCGGTCATCAGCATCATGGAGAAGAGGATGATGAGCAGGTTGGTGTGATGCCGAAGGGCAAGGTAAGCCTTCACACACACGTCCTGAGATAAAGGTAAAGGATGTAAAATACAAAACAACACAACATATATCTCATACTGGTGACCTGTGATTCTTGCTTTCTTGCCTGTAGTGCTTAATGTTTAGAAAATAGAAGTCTTCGAGTGGATGAATGTATGAATTTATGGATAACATAAACTAAACGTGGAATTTTTTTTTCACCTGGAATTTTTGGAAGTGGGGGCTACTCTTCTTTCCCGATGTTCCCATGACGTACAGGAAGTCTGGTGTGAGCACAAAGGGAACCCACTCTTTACTGATTCCCATAAAGCTCTTATAATTCCCCAGGATGTGACCAAAGTCGATGTGGAAGAGATTCCCTGCAGCAACACAAAGAGGACTCATGTTTAGTTTTCCTAAACTCTCTATGTATTGATGAAGCCAGTTCATATTCATAATATTTGTAAAACCCTTTTTAGACTTATAGTGATCTTAATCTCACCTTATCAACATCATGACATCTGTGTTTTATTTTTTTTATTTTTGTTAAAAATGAAAGTATGAGGCCTTTTTCTAAGCTGATGAATAAAAGGACATCTTAAACTTGTTGATATGTTAAGTGTCGTCATTCTACTATTGCACTTCTGCTACAATAGCACAAACGAGGAAGTGATAATGAGAATGAGGGAATATTTAGGAGGAGCCAGTGACAAAGGCTGTGGTATTTCCATGGTAGCACTTCACACTGTATATACAGCATTTGTCCTACAACGTAATGAAAACACAGAAAGTTACCAGATTCAGTGATCATGATGTTGTCATTGTGGCGATCCCCAATTCCCAGGACATATGTAGCCACACAGTAGCCACCACAGGAAAACAGAAATCTCTCCACAGCCTGTTGAAACTACAAAGAGAAGAATCATGCAAATGTCACACTGTGCTATGATTTGCTAAAGAAAAACACAGTGAAACACAGTGTGGAGTCAAAGCTACAAGATAAACTGTTGCAAATAAGGATGTCAAAAACATAGCAGGAACACCTTTTAAAGAGGAGACAGACAGAGGGAATGGAACTGTCATAGCTAAAAGTAGTGTGCGTGTGTGTTGTGGTGACAGGAAGAACCCAGAGGTTTACTTCCTTCCTCTGTGTCACACTTCTACTTCCTCTAACATGATAAATAGAGCAGCAGCTGGAGACAATCCCCTTATCACACTGAATACATCATAAATACAGTTCATCAAACATCTGCAAAAGGGTGATACAGTTTCTTGTTTGTGAGGGATCCTGATTTGGTTGAATGACGTACCTTCTCCTCGCTGACGCACTTGTCCCGCAGCCACTGATAAAGGATTTCATCTTTAAAAGCTCCAGTGCTTCCCACAACGCTTTGCTGGATGTTAGCAATGGTGGTGGCATCCTTCACAATCTCAATCATACCTGCAGACACAAAGACAGAAAAGAGAGAAGGTAAATGTCACACAACACCAGGAATATCTGAGCCGTTTGTTTTCATGCTGGAGAGCTGACCTATTCTGTTTCCCGTGGAGATGCAGCCGTACGGCAACAGACAGAGATCTAATGATTCAGTTTCCCAGATGGACTCCATGATCCGCAGAATCTGACCAGAACAAAAGAGGCAGTTAAGTGCACAGAATTAGATTTATATCATAGTCTTTCTTTCAAAGCTACCAACCTTACCTGCAAGATCAGCATGTCCTGTCTGAGGTCATCGCCATCTTTGAAAATGATACCGATAGGGTCTTTGGACAGAGTGGTGGGGTCGGCCTTTTTAAACTGCAGCCACAGTGGCTTCTTCTTAGATGCCATCACTTTACACTGCTCAATCTGCAAGCACACAAGCAGCCATTTAATCAACAGCAACCTGGAAACACTTGTTTACAGTGTCTGATTACACGCAGACATGGACACGTGTGTGTGTGTGTGTGTGCGTGTGTGTGTGTGTGTGTGTGTGTGTGTGTGTGTGTGTGTGGGTCCCTCACCATGAGGGCTCCAGCTCTCAATCCAGGATCATAAGGGACTCTGAAATTCTTCGGCAAACCGGACGACTGCAGGATCTCCAGCTTCTGACGCAACTGAAACACCACTGACAACAACACAACCAGCTATATTTTCATCACTTATCTTTAACCAGGGCAAACAAAATAATTTCACATTATTTCACACTACTACTGACTTTTTTGTTAATATGTTCTTTCTTGAACCTATACACATTCTGTAGTGCAGCTGTGCCCAGGCCAGAATGCAATAGTGATTATTAGAAATATTAAGATGTGGAAGTCATCACACAAAGGTAATGTTCAGACACATTTTGGCTTTATTTTAAAACTCCTCAGATCTTATGTGATAGAAGCTCAATGAGTATCAGCACTCACAGAGCTACAGGACGCTCTCTAAGTTACATTTCTTTATTTTCTAAGGTCTTACAATGTAAAGTGCCTCGAGATGACTTTGTTATGATTTGGCGCTATGCAAAAAAACTGAATTGAATTGAAATTGAATTTCTCCTCCTAACCTTGTGCAGTGACATCATATTTGTCAGCAGACATGGCCTTGATCTCTCGGGTGACCTTCTGCAGAGCCTCGGTCATCTCCACCTGCAGAGCATCAATTCAACCTGTCAATAACTGACACTGTGCCAAAGGTAACTAAAGATTAGGTGATGCATTCTAGATATTTTCCACATATCTGCTGCATCACCCCTAAATATTACAGCTCAATTTTACGCCAGTACTGAGTACTATAATTAGATCTACCTTGTCCAAAGTCCGAATCAGCCATCAGTCAGTCATCTAATCAGGACTGAATTGGATTCAGAAAAGGCCAATCAACACTATTTCTTAAGCAGTTTAAAAAGTGTTTACTCCCCTTGGAAGCCTTCACCTTTTGTTCTTTTTTTGTTCTAACATTGAATTACGCTCAATTTAATTTGTCTTTTTGACAAAAAAAACAAACAAAATAAAATAAAATTTTGTGACAACAGATCTCTAAAAATAAGTGATTGTGTAATGATTCACCGCCTTTGAAGTAGCTCAGCAAATCATGACTGGTGCAGCCAATTGGATTTAGAAGTCACACAGTTAAATGGAGATCACCTGGGTGCAGGGAATATGTATCATGTATACAGTATATTTGTGGTATAAGTACTCCTATATGTGGAAGGTATAATTTATGGCAAATCAGTATTCTGGTTAAAAACTACAGCATGATGACAAAAGACTTAAGAAAACCAAACAGTAAGTCAATCTCGAAAACTAAATGAAGGGAACTAGTGAGGGAAGCCACCTGTGATCCCAGTGAATGAGTGACAAGCTTCTGAGACTGAGAAAGGAAAAAAAATACAAAACCTCCACGGGGGTGAATTTATTTTTACACTGTTTTGTTCAATGCCTTGTTGTTCACCTGTTTCCTGAAGTCCTGCAGCATAGCTTCACCACAGCCTCTGAGGTAGGCCTCCAGCAAGACAGCATACCTCTGCTGGTAATGCATGGACTGGGCGATCTCACTGCGCAAGAACCAAAAGAGGAAATGGCCTATTCGCTTGCTCTGCACAGGGAAAACAAAACAAAAGAAAGAAAACACAAGGACTGATTTAAATTTTCTAAATGTTTATTGCAGAGTGAGCACATAACCTGTTTAAGTCAGGAAAAAGATTTTAAGAATAAATCACACTCTATCACACACTACTATCGCTACTGAAACATTTTGTAATATCTGGGAGGAAGAGAAAAAGGAAACAAATGAACGGAAAACCACAGGAATAAACACACACTCACATCACTGACAGTGTGAGACAGAGTCTAAGCAAACACACAGATGTTGGTCCTGCTTACCCGCAGAGCTCTCTTCAGCAGGAACCTGACCAGAGCGCTGTCGTGGTACGGCTCAAACTTGACCGCCTGCAGGACACACACAGACAAACACATGCACAGAATAAATAAATGTTTGCTTTAATTAAAAAGTGCATTCAAATATAAAACATTCAGGATTTTCAGGTTTCACTGCACATTCACACACACACACACACACACAAACACACACACACACACACACACACAAACACACACATGCAAACATACAGGAAACTTTTGCTGCTCATTCAAAAATGTAAATAAGCTGGTTTCTTATTAACAATGCTCTTTTGTAAAGGTTTTATGAAGTATGTTTTAAGGTCCTGGGACACACACAAAGCATTGTGGTAAGAAACACTGGATGTTTTTTTCTTGTGTATTTAACAGAATGAATTTGGAGGTGGCTGAGCGGCGTGAGGGGGTTCACGCTGGATTGTTGCAGTGAAGGAAGTGCAGTGGAAACACTGAGCTCATTGTTCTCTCACTGCAACTCAAATGTTAACTGTAAGAAGCACAGAGTGGATTAGTAGGTCACTCAGACAGGATGACAACAGATGCTGGCGTAAACAATACAAGCGCAGTGCAGTGAGAAACTAAAAAGTATTTTACTAGCGATGGAAGTAATGAGTTAAGGGGCAAATACTTATTGAGAGCACTGTCTCTATCACACTGTTATCAGAGTGTGATAACAGTTTACAGCAGAAAGAGTCATTTTCTTATCAAACCACAGACCTCTGCTGATATGGAGATGAGCGCATATCGCTCATGCAAATTTGACCAAATAGTCAACTGAGGACACACATCAGAAGACAAACATGTAGCATGTCTGTGCTGAGCTGCCTCTTTCCTTCATGTACCTGTGACTAAAGTGGTGCTGCAGATTTACTGGGAAAAGTGCTTTGTCATATAAAGTTCTTTTTTTGTTTTCTATCCTGTGCTGTGTATCATCAGTAATCAGTGATTACTTGGTATAACTACTGTCATTACTGTGAACAGTGACAGTCAGAGGATGACAGGCAATGATAAGAGCACAGTCTACTGAAAGAGATCATGTGAATTAGTTCTTAAAGGCACAATATGTCTTTATTCAGTGTTAGGTGTTGTTGGATATTACTTCAGTACAAGCAGCTTTACCTTAATGTGAACATGTCATCATTTTATTTAAATAAAAGCACAGACATATTAGTTGAAAAATATAATTAATGAATAGACATATTGGGATAAAGCAACTTAACTCAGATTGATAAAGTTCTGTGGATGCAGAACGAAACGTCTCTACTTGGAAGAAAGAAGTCCAGTTGCCATGACTCAATCTTCAGACACTAAGTATCAGAGTTTTAACTTTCCTCATCTACCTCATATTAAGGAAGCAAATAATCCTATTCCCCAAAATATCACTTTCCTTTAAAGCACTACAGAACAGCTCATTTCTAACTGTTGAACTAATGGCAAATTGTTACTGAATCATGTACCCAGAGAATTGTTTGTCAATTTCTACTCAAAGTGCCTCCATATTAGAGTTATAGTATACTCAAGTACTACTCAATTATAGTATACTCACTATTTACATGTAAGCATACAAATCAAGACTCACCTGTACAAGCTGCAGAAGGTATCTGAGCACATCATCATCTTCCAGAGTCTCCAGCTTCCTGACAGCCATTGAGCGAACCTGTGCATCTGAGTAGTGACAGTCCAGCAGCTGCATGGCCAGACCAACATCCAGACCACTGAACAGGAACAGCATGACAACAGGTGATGGGACAGTGGACATACTGGGGACAAACACACATAGTGGCTATGTGAAAACTCTTTTACCTGCTGTCCCAAGCACTGCTGCGTTCCAGCAGGCGGTGTGTTGCCAAAACATCCTCCTGCTTGCCCCATTTGACTGAGCCTAGAAGCTTTGGGTACGCCCTGAGGACAAGAAGAAACTAGTCAAAAAGTTGATATACACACATGTGTAGTGCATTTTCTTTGGAATAAAATGAAATAACTACCTGGGGTCACGCATACACTCATGTCTGAAGTGCCATAGCAGCTCTTTGTCCTCAGGACTGAGAGGATGCAGTGGGTCAGTAGTCACAATAGCCTCAAATTGTTTCTTTAGATGGTTTGGCATCTCTCTCTGACCTCGCTCTCCTCCTTCAGATTCCTCGCCCACAGCTCCCGCGTCACGGCCCACGACCCGGCTCTTGGGCAACACCACGGGGTAACAGTACTTGTCCAGTAAAATGGCAATGGCCATGGAAGACTCTTTGTCTGGGTTGGTGGCTGATGTGAGCTTGTCTGCGTTTATGCTGCTGCTGCTCTCCTCACTTTTCTCTGGCATTTTCCACATGTGGAGGATGAACTCGCCCTGGCGGAGCAGAGAGCGATGGTCAATCAGGAGCAGGTTGACGTAGTACAGGAGACGACTCTTGGTCTTTCCTAAATGATGGCCAGAGAGACAGAAATAATCCTCAGTGTTGAGACTGTCAACATGATATGCAACTACGTGAGCAAACCTTACCGTCAAGGCTGCCTCCTCCTGCTGTGTTATCCTGGTAGGAGCTTCCCTTAGAGTTTGGAGTCTGCGGTTGTTTCCCACAGACCACCTAGAAGGTAAAGAAAAAAGGTCAGAGCCTTCATGTAATACAGAAGAAAGGTAACCGATTCTAACTAAAATCCCTAACGCCACAGCACAGGTACCACTAAATATATATTTATTTGGAGAGTGTTACAATATTTACACCACCTTTAATTTATTGTTTCACTTTACCTGTAGGTTGAGACGTGCCCCCTTAGGCAGGTCCTTGATTTTAATGTTAAACTCCAACCAGCAGTTCCACAGCACTTCTTCATTGAAGGTTTTGGAGGTTGTTCTCTCCTAAATACATATATAAGAACACATAATATAATCTATCACATGTTCAACAACTCGCTAATTTATGCTTCACATTTTATTAAACAGTAGTTGTTTTCACTGTTAGTGGCAAAGTCTGCCATTCCCCTGCAGTATTCAAATTACCTTCAGATAAAGATTCACAGGAAGCGATGCAGCATGTAATTCAGCGTCAGTGTTTTTAATTTTATCTCAATGATATGAGCCTCACTGTGTCGTGTTCACTCTCTTGCAGTTCTATCAGAGCAGGATTAAGTTACTGCTAATGTAAACTGAACATTTCTTGCTTCTGCTGGTTCCCACTAAGAACATTTCCCTTTTGATTGTGAAGAAGTCATTGAGACAATTTTGTATTTTTAGTATGTTTTAAATATTGCAGAGGTTAATAGAAGAGAAGTAAGTGTTGCAGTTTGAGATTATTTTTTGTTCTTCTAAGGTTATCGACTTATTCTTAATTATTTTGGCTGCCCTAAGATCAATTTAAACCAATGTTAGTTTTATCAGTGCACGTGTGTTTTTATTACCTGGGCTAAAAGTTGCTGGCCATGAAAGATGCTGGCCTCTATGAAGACAACAAACTCTGGGACTTTGGGCAGTGTTGGGATGTCAATACCCAGCACCTTTACTCTGAATTTCCTGTTACAGTCCCACATGGAGATGGTGAACACTCGCTCATGATCTTTCTCATCGATGGTCAACTGCTCGTGGGTGCCTGGTGAAGAAAGGTTAGCGGGAATAAATAAGGAAACTGGCCATTATACATATAACACAGTATGTTCCATTCAATTCAGGTTGTTACCTGCAACTCCAGTGCAGTCATCCACTTGGGCCCAGTCCTCCTTCTGGACTAGATCCAGATCTGGATCAGGTGGTGTCTCCAGAACCAGGTGGATCTCTTCACCATTCTTCAGACACTGACGGATCCAGTTAAAGTTCTGCAGTGGTTTATCTCCGTAAAGGTACTCCTCTCTGTGTAAAGGAACATTTTATAGAAGATAGAGAATAATAAAGGATCATTTGTTTAAATGGGTTACATAATCCAGTCAAACATTAGTTTTGATTATGTTGGCTACATGTACAAACCCCATTTCCAGAAAAGGTGGGACATTGTGTAAAATGTAAATAAAAACAGAATGCTATAACTTGCAAATCCTTTAAAAAGAAACTGTCTGAAAACCACCATCAAAGTGTTGTTAAACAAAGAGGCAATGCAACACAATGGTAACCGTGCCCGTTTTATTTATAATTTAATTTTATAATAAAAAAGCATCCCAACTTTTCAGGAAATAGGGTTTGTATAAGCAGGTGAGGTTTAGGATTTGACATACCTTCCACAAACACGTAGCACATAGTCTGTCTCACACACGTTCTCAGGGATGCCCAATAAAACTCTTTTATTGGTTGTCTTGTTAAAAAAACTAGCCAAAACCTAATACAGTTGGAAGTTAGCCAGAAAACAATAATTAAAATGGTACAGTTATAGAACAGAAACACGTAAGTGTCATTTATTGATATTTTTGTCTACCTGTGCTGGCGTGTTGTCGAAGGCGACCTTGATGGTCTGGCTGGCCGTGCTCATGTGGATCACCACCAATATGTGTCCGTTACTGACCTAAGAGGAGAAACAAATGGAACAAAGTGAAAAGAATGAAACTAAAGGTTTAGTTAAAAACATAAAGTCAATAAAATCCCTACTAGGATACTGTGAGCAAATCAACATGCCTTTGTCTTGAACTGAAACTGACCAGTTGTCATCTACACAGATAAAATATGAGGTGAGATATCATAGAAGTACAGCTCAAAGCTGGACACTTTTGCTAAAGAGAGAGTTTGAATCTGCATGGGTTGGACAGCAGGATAATGAAAATACATTTCATTTTTACATTAAAAACAGCAGAGAAACAAACACACACCTTGCTGAGCAGGTGCTCAGGCAGTGGCTTGCGGGTCACCCAGGGGTCCATGGAGTAGAGCTTTGGGTCGCGGTCACACAACTCGATACGCCGTGGCGTCAGCAGCTTCCTGCGAGTGAACTCCAGCTCGTCATCGTGCACGTTGCTGACATCGGTGACATCGTAGCCAATCAGGTAGTTTAGGTAGCGCTGGTACTGCAGGGACTCATCTGAAGGCTGGGGACGAGGGGCCAGCTGGATCTTCCCCACATCTTTCTTCAAAGCTTTAAAAACAACAATAAACATGTTTTAAATCATCACGATTAAAAAACTATATTTGTAAATCTGTCGGCAAGTAACACTTTTGGCACCTCTCCAGTAGCGAATGCAGTCTAGTGTCTGGAAGACCTGGTGCTTGTCGTAGATCTCACACAGGTTGCCTTTCTTCTGGTACAGCAGGATGCAGTGGTCAGGAGAAAACTGCTGGTAGAATTCAGGACAGAGATTTGAAGTCACCGCCTTTAGCCACACCTGAGCTTTCACCTGGTAGACAAGGAAAATGTATTATATTCAATTAATGTAATACATCATTTACACATTCATGTAACTGCTATTTAGGAATCAGTAAATTAGCAACCTGTTCCACCGTCCAGTTTCCAGCCACCTCCAGTTGCAGACTGTCTGGGTTGGTGCCCCACGTAGCAGTGGGGAGGACAAACTCCACTGTGATCTGGTCCATGGAGGTGCTTGAGGATGAGGTAATAGCCTTCTTTCTTCTCCTTCTCCGTATCTCTTCACGCAGGACAACAGGCTCTTCGTCGCTCACCTGGTTCTGCTGCCTGTCCATCGCCTAGCTTGAGGGGGACGAGACAAAGGCAGAAAACTTCTGAACACACGTCATGTAGATGCTTGTTATGGAACACAGATGGCTATCTGTATAGTCTTTGACATTATTGGTAATGGGTTAAAGTCATTTAGCCCTTCTAGTCACAAGAACACTGCATTTAGTTAAATACTTGGTGTAATTTCCTTAAGCCTGAGAAAACATCTTCAAACATTTTAGTTGACATGTTGCACATTTTGATCATCAGCTGAACCCAGGTAATTGCAGACATTTTTCTAATCAATTACAAAAATGGTTTCTGGCAAATGTTTAGTCAATTGATTATCTGACTTTATATTTGTTGTATTACATATGTAAATATGCTGAATCCATGTGCGTGTAGAGCAGATAGGAGACGCCCCATGTTAGCAACCGTGACTCACAATAAACTACTAGTATATAACTAGTAATAAAGATGTGGATGATGGTATGTGTGGTTAATGTTTGACATAAGAACATAATGTTTGTCAGAGTCTCAATAGCAACTGTAACTACTGCTCTCCAGAAGCTTAAATAATATATTAATAGTTCATTATTGTTAGAAACAGGAACAATATTTAGAATTGAATGTGAAAAATCTTCAGTTTTTGAATGAGCACCTTTTCCAAACCACTTTAAAATACATTTCATATTATAACCGTTTTTTGTGTCTCTTCTAAACTAACTGTGACAATTCAGTTTGATATTTTAAGATTACAACAGGCTGGAGAAAACATGGAATTTAGCGGCGAACAAAATAAACCACGTCGTGTTTTAGACACAAACTCATGATCTTCAGTGAATCATAGGATTAAATGTCTGGACTTTCCCTTCTGCTTCTTCCACAGCAGCAGAGGAAGTTTTCAAAGCAGGAAGCAAAAGTCGAGCGAGCATGGATGTAACTAAAGCTACACAGACCAATGTTTTGACGAGACAAATAGACAAAATAAAGTAGGTACATATATCTACTGTTATAATTGACGTTGACAAACCTGCGAGGACTAAATAAAACTACTAAAAGCAACAGTAGTGAAACAGACTCAGTCTGTGGTCAGTGTAACGGTCCAGCTACAGACAGGCGTCAAGTTTCTAAAACGCAAACATAAAACTCTCTTTTTATCGACTCACCAATGAATGCAGACGCAGAAGGCAACGAAACCCAGAGCATGAGGCGAAAGTTTCGGCATTTATGCTACATAAAGAGGTCACAGGTCAAGAGTAAAAAAAGGTTTTAACTCTGAGTTGAGGAAATGCTGCGCTTCTACCACAGCTCGTCAAGTTCACCGGTTAACGCTGTTTAGTTACGATAAGGGCACTTCCCGTGATTTTTCAAAATAAAGTCTCAAAGTAGTGCACATAAAGGCTGGTTGATAAAAACGAAATTGGTATGGTAATTGGTATGTGGTCCACAATTGGTCCATATGTGTTTTCATTAGCAAGAAATGAAAAACAATACAGGATAAAAGAAATTAAAAAGAACGTGTTTGCCTCGTTCTCCAGTGGTTTCAATGAGATACTGTAACACTATGTAATAATGTCTAACTTGATGTATTCTAACCTGATGTAGTTCCGCCTTTTGAACACTGAAAGTAAATGATCACTTTACATATGATAACTTTTCAGTTGTCTTAAGAACTGTTGTATTCCATCAGTACTGTTTTTAGTTTTGCTCTGTCTAATATTCAAACATGGATGTGTAACTCTTCCATCAAACCTAGGTGTGTCTTGAGAATTGGAACTGTGAACCATCATAACTTCATCCAGCAATATTCAGTAGAATATAACTACATATGAATTAAATTAATTTCTGTTTTGACATAATAGTTCCATGATGCACACAAGAACTGATCTGGCAAATCAATAGACAATAAGAGCACAACTCAAAATACTGATATACTAATGTATACATCCAGGATCATTTCTTTTTACTGACTACCAATTAGGTCTAGACTCTCACTTTTTACTCTTAATAAAGTTGACTACATCTTAATAAAACTGTCCTTACGGTATTTGGCTATACCAACTGCTATAAATACATATGGCCCCGGTTTATCATAATTGCTGCAGTAAAATAACTGTAATTACACACAAGAACTGATTTATGAATATAGCTTTATAGAGAAATGTCTTTAATAGGCTTATTTGGTTGAAACTATTTTTTTATAGTACTGTAGCTGCACTGGACACACTATCAGTGAGCTGAAGACTGTGGTGTTGGAAATGTCAACAGCCTGCATTGCTCTGTCTTTCTTGTATACAGAACTGCATTGCCTTATTTTTTCCATTGTTTACAATACGTGTTTAATCATTACACAAAATGTCTCATGCCTGACCTTAAGTATATGCAACATTACGTGTTCCACATGTACTGCAGGATTTTAATGGGTATTACTTGGTACTGCAGCGTTGTGAGCTGTGGGGATCATATTGCTGTCTCAGTCTTTCTCTTATATTCAAAGTACTGTCATTATGTTGAAAGGTATATATATAATTTACAGAGGATTTACTTGAATTGCACTTCTGATACTTTGTCTGCAGTCTTCTATGATCTCCTAAAATCACACAGTCTGTCATTACTTGTTGTGGCGATGAAAACGAAGAAAACAAGTCTAAAGTGAACTGACCAATACGGACGAGAGAAGCTAAAGATTGACAGCTGGCCTTGCCAATAGGCTTGCTGGGAAAACTGTGTTTACACCACCCCTCCTTCCCGTACAAGGCGACTGTTTTGGTGAGTTGAGGAAAGTTCATTGAAATCATTTGTGGGTTTTAAAGCGTTGAATTTGACAAAAGATTACACCATTTGAATGTTTTGTCATTTATTTAGCTACATGAGTGATGACGTGAGGTTGACACCGTTTATTTCTCCGTAGTAAACGCGGTTTCGCTGCTCGCCTCGTAAACCTTCATTGTTGACGTTAGTTGTTTTGTTGTAACTACCTTTGCGTAACAGGATGCCTCGTTCGTTTTGATGTATTTAATCACATTTTCACTATTAAAAACTCACTAGCTTGTCTAATTTGTCCGCTATAATCCATAAGATCAATGTTTTGTTGGTTTTCGTTGACGTAACTTCTGTATTTCAACGACACTTTTGTTTCGTGACAACAAATGACACTGCGTAGTTTTACGGAGCGTAAACGCGTTGACACCAGCAGCATATAACACAGCTCGACGCTGTTTGTCCGTTTATTGTGGATGGTTAGTTTCGTGTTTTTTTACTTATTTCGAACTATTAACTTCAATCGTGTCGATGCCCTTCTCAGTACAGAATGAATGGGCTTCTCATACGCATGCGCACATAACCTCAAAGTTTATAAACAAGAGTGAGTCACATGATGAGGATATTTTTGAAATAGGTAGAACATGATCAGAAACATATTCTGATCATCTTTAACTTATCTGAAAATTCCTCGTAGTTTACACAGTTATATCCACATCTTTATATAACACTGTGATCTGGTCAATATGCTAGAGTTTTGACAATGTGTCTAAACATAGTGTGTTACTAGGTAATGGCATCCATCTTTCGAATACCCTGTGTCTCTCTATGGGGTTCTATACGTTTATAGCCTCCACATACAGTTCATTAAAGGATTGTGTTTCTGTGTGTGTATGTGTGTGTTGATGCGTCACTGGCCCGTGAGTATTTTGGAATATGAGTAATACTAATACAGACACCAGTAAATCTTTATAATTCAACTGTCTTCATCTTTTAGTGACTGTGGACATCATGGTGTGGGAGGTGGTGACCCCAGCTGTGCTGTCCAGTGACACCAAACATCACATGGTTCATGAGCCTGAAAATACAGGTAACCACAAGGCTACGCCAGAGATTTAAAACACATAAATGTTCAAACTTAAAGCAGCAGAAGCTGGAATATTCTGACTTTTAATCACTAGTATAAGGATCCTGCCCTGATGTGCTGGTTCTTCTGTGTTGTGCCATGTGTTTATTAAGAAGTTATTTGGTCTCTCCTATACACAATCTTTACATTCCTCCGTGCATTAACCTGCATATTGGCCACAATCTCTACATTGTAGAATTGGTGAAGTTTCCCTTAAATTACCAATCAACTGCCAGAGTAATTTTGAAACTGTGAAGGCTGTTTTTTTTTTTCAAGTCTTATTTTTCGTATTTGTAATTAGTATCTAGGGTAGAGATACTAGTGATATTGTAATAAGCATAATAGTAGAAAAACACATATAGAAATTATTATATTTAGTTTTAGAGAGGTGAATATATTTTTGTTTTCCCCTTCAGGAGTGATGATGGATGTAGATGGAGAGGAGTCACATGACCTGCTCCGCTGTGAGGAACACTTCCCCTCCTCTCCTGGCTTCCCCACCAGTGACAGTTATATTGAATACGGTAAGACATGGGCATACACCAGGTGTAACGTAGCTATGGAAGAAAACCATTCTGAATTAAGCTTTTGGTTGACATTTATTTTCTCCTCCTAGACGACCTCCCAGACCTACAGGAGGTTCAGGAGGAGTTAGAGCCAAGAGCACCACCTGTGTTCCAGGTGGAGGTGGGTGTGTCGCACCAGAAGCGACATGCAAACACAGAAGCACACAGCCCTCAGTTTCCTGACACACACTGGCTGACACAGCTGGCTCACATCGCTACCGGACCTCAGAGTCCACTGCTGCAGGAGACTCCTCACACCAGGTTGGGGCTTTTTTTTTTACACCCACCATGACATAAACATGAATGTTTAAGAAAGAAGGTGTGAATAGTAAATCAGTTAAATCAGGTTTATTTTTCTGTATCTAGTTGTGGGCTTATTATATAATAATTATAACGATGATTTACTTTATTGATCTGCTTGGGGAAAATGCTGTTAGACAGCTGCCAGACAGTACATGTAGCCAGGAGACAAGACATACCCAGTGTGCTCAGTAGCTACTAAAAGTCAGGTTCTTTAACCGATCACACTTATGTGACCTCTGTTATTTTCAGCTCCTCATCAGTCTGCATCACAAGCTCCAGCAGTGATCTACATTCCTACGCTCGACCTCCTCCTCCTCTCCCAAGCAGCACCCCATCACCCGCCCGAGGTCGTGGAAGGCAGCGTCGGCACAGCAGGGTAGAGCTTATGTGTACCTGCTTTGGCTCTATGTGGCTTGCATGGTGGATGGTAGTATTTTTGTTCTGATGCTGCTTCTCCTTTCTCTCCACAGACGAGCAGCGAATGTGGCTCTGCAGTGTCAAACAGATCGTCTCTGTCTGACGATGAAGACATGGGCTGGAGCTTCACCTGGCCTTCTACCGCCTGGCACTGTTTTCTCAAAGGTAAACACACACTCAGACAAAGGCACGGTATGCAACTTTAGTTTCAAAGCTATTCCACATGAGCCTCTCTGTTATAGTTTTATCATCCCTGTTTTTTTATGTGTGTGATAAATATGAAGAGCTGCTCTTGTCTGTCATCAGGTACTCACCTGCGTTTCCACAGTGGATTCAGTGTGGAGTGGCAGGATGTAGAGGACCTAGACTCTGCTGTGGAAGACTCTGGTGATGAGGAGCAATCCAAATCTCTGAAGGTACATCATACAAGCAGCTTGTCTCAGGATCTCAAAGGAGATCTATTTGCCAGGTTTATTCTAAACAGTGGTCTCATGGACTGTGAGTCTAGTCCAAATAGTAAACAACCTTTGTGGAGTCTGTGATTGAGCAAATGTTCTAGAGGTTTACATTAGATCCAACTTTTCATGCACCTGACAACCAACAACTATACATTATAATCCCTTAGATAAAATACATAGATAAAAAAACATTTTTTATCTAACTTCTCAGCCAGTTATCAATAAAGCGTCGCAGAGTCTATTCCACCCAATTAGGAATTGCTAATCATGCTCCTGTTGCAGATGGGATTCATGTCAAACATTTGTAGTGAACTAGCCCCTAAAATCTTAAAATGAACAGAATAAAATGTACATACTGAGGAACAGATCTTCTTGCTCTTTTACAGAGTTACGGCTCTGAAGGTCTGCAGCTGGTGAAGCATTCAGAGATTGTGTTGTCTGGTCAGGCTGTCTTACAACTGACCTTTGACCCTGGGGCGTTCGGACATGCTCCCATGACTACTCAATGCCAACTAGACCACCCCTTTTATGTCAAAAACAAAGGTAGTAATGTTGAAAAGAATACATTGCAACTGTTGAAACAATGTCGTATTGACTTCTTCACACGCATCCTTCTTTCTGTCAGGGTGGTCGTCATTTTACCCGAGCTTGACCGTGGTGCATTTTGGGATACCATGCTATGAAATGGAAGTAGGAGACGTGTGTCTGCCTCCAGGACACAGAGATGCCAAACACACTGATGAGTCTGTTGTCTTTGACACATTCAGGAGGTAAAAAAAGACACAGTGTATCATAACCCCCAACGCTATAACATGATTAGTGTGTGTGTAAGAGATGTTTTATGTGTGTCTTCCTCAGTTATGATTTCACTCCTCTGGACTCCTCTGCCGTTTACGTCTTGAGTAGTATGGCCAGACGGCGGCACGCTTCCCAGTCCAGTGGTGGAGCCTTTTCTCCAGAGAGAGAAACATTACAAAGTACTGGTCTTCAAATATCCTACATTTCCCATAGCTATTAGCTTGTTCAAAAACCTTTTATTTTAAGATATGTTAGAATTAAAGTGGAACTGTTGTGGGACAATGCACTGTGTGACTAAGCAGAAAACATTAAAAGGAAACAGTAACAGTACAGATTTGGGGAAATTTTGTTATCTCAGTATCTTTCCAGTAAATATGTACAGTAGCTACAGGCAACAACAAGTTAACACAGCTTAGCATAAAGGATACAAGCAGGTGGAAACAGTTAGTTTGGTTCTGTCCAATATTAACACTTAACATTTGACTACCAGCACCTCTACAGCTCATTAATTAACATCCTGTACAACCATTTGGAAAATGTGTGTTA
The DNA here is from genome assembly GCA_034779795.1 of Ctenopoma multispine. NCBI lineage: Eukaryota > Metazoa > Chordata > Actinopteri > Anabantiformes > Anabantidae > Ctenopoma > Ctenopoma multispine. Next base: position 3,486,466 of record JAUYWH010000015.1, on the reverse strand, counting down.
CCTTTGGACAGTCGAAAGCTAGCTGTTTCCGTTTTCCCTTTGTGCTAAGCTAAGCTAACCCTCTCATGGCTGTAGCTTCATGCTAAGCATAGAGACATGACAGTGGTCTAAATCTTTTAATGCAATTCTCACCAAAAAAAAACGATAAAAAAACAAGCAAAGCATATTTAACAAAGTATGAACCTATGGACTTTAAGGACAGACATCCAGTTTTCAATTTACAAAACAGAAGCATTGATCCAGTATTTTGATTCTGGTTGTTGAGATTAAAACTGTTTAAAATCCACAGACGTGCCCAGTTCTGGCCACTCTCACTCTCCTTATCGAAAGCCAACCAAAAGCCAGCATGACAGTGCACCAGGAAGTAATAATGCCACGCCGAGTAAGTGCAAGCGACCAATGAACGCCTTCATGCTGTTTGCCAAGAAGTTCAGGGTGGAGTACACGCAGATGTACCCAGGCAAAGACAACAGGTAGGTGCACTTTGTGTTGTGCATCGTGGATCCATGTCTGTTGAATAGTAACATATGTGGTCTGTGCGTGTAGAGCGATCAGCGTCCTCCTAGGTGAGAGGTGGAAGAAAATGAGAAGTGAGGAGCGGCGGGCGTTCACCCTGCAAGCCAAAGCCCTCGCAGACGAACAGAAAAGACTCAATCCAGACTGCTGGAAACGCAAACGAACCAATTCTGTAAGCACACACACACCCACACACACTCTCATTCACTCAGTACTTTGTACTGCTGTCTAATTCCTTTTTTTGTCTAACAGGGTTGTCAGGGGAATTAAGGAAGAAAACAGGGCAACTGATGGACAAGGAAAAAAAGAGTTATTCATAATCTAATATTTAGCTTTAATATGATATTTTCTTACAGCTTTTAAAAATGATGTCACTTTCCTTTCTCTTGCTTTTAAAAGGTGCTACCTTCAATATGTCAAAGTGGTGTGGTAATTGTAACAAGGAGTCAAACATGACGCTTTAATGTTGCATTTCTCTAATGAAATTCAAAAGCAGATCAGCAGGGTTTTTATCTGTGACCTAAAAGTGATTTAAAGCAATGAGACAAAAAAAAGATTATGATTAATATCAGTTTCTACCATGAGCTTGAAACAGGCAGAGGTTGCGGTGCTGTCGCATTTTAGGCAAAGTAGAAAATTTTACTATTTTCTAAAACTATCTATTATATAACAAGAAATATACAAAGTATTTTCTTGCCTGTATTACTTGTATTTGCACCTGTATTGCACAAGAGAACATGTTTTCACTTTGCTTTCTTGTTAGACTCATGTAATGTTTAGTTATTCAACAATAGCATACAGTACATTTTCACATAGGGGCCCAGGTTTTTATGAACCTTGACTTAAAAAGAGAATTATTAGAGACAGGTCAAATTTGAAGATAAGTTTTTTTTTTTTAGTACGAAGCCTCCATCTAATCTGCTTCAGTTTTTTCCTATTTAAACATTTCAAGCAGTTAAGGAGGCTGAATTCCTTTACATTTACAGTACTTAGAAGGCTCTTATTTTGAAAACGGAAGACAAGTTTTGAGTCTTACTTACAGTAAGTTAGTATGTAAAATTTACATTGTACTGATACCACATATTAGTGAATATTGTTATCAGAGAACTTTTAAGTATTGTAATAAAATATAGTGTGTCAGTACAACAGGTTATTGCTTTAGTTTCTAACATCTCTGTGTGCCATAATAATATTTGATATAGTATATTTGTTTATAATCAAAGACAGATAAATACAGGTGAGGCTAAATGAGGATTCATGTTGTTGCAGCTTTATTTAAGTGAATTCCAGAAGAAGTGGCTTCCATTGAACCTGAAATGTCAATAAGTATAAATCCATTAGTTAAACAGGTAGTGTGGACAAATTCTGTGGGCTTCATGAGTCATTTGATAGTATCAGCAGCTACAAGGTTTTGTGTTGTATTTTAATGTGGATGTTTTTTCTGATCAGAAATGCAGTAGGCTGTCCTCTCTTTACAGAGTGCACGTTTACCCTGGAATCATTTTTGGCTTTTAAACAAACCAATGCGGTACTGACCTGCCTGGGCCCTAATAAATAAAACCAGGATGCACATCAGCAGGGGTGAATGTAGGCAACGAGCTCCGTGCTTAAAGAAATGTTTTTATAGTTTATAACTAGTTAGAATCGTGGCCATTTCTAACTATAATGTTTCAGTATTTTTCTACACCTCTGATTATTTCAACCAGTTCATAAAATACACCTGACAAAACAAGACCCAGGGCACACAGGACATAAAATATTGTGTGAAAGTGTGTTTTCACCTTGCAAACTGACGTCATGTAAACACAGCCACTTGAAAATAGATACAGATGTAAAAACCCATCAGAGGTTTGGATGAAAGGGTTTGTACCAACCTTCCTACAGAGATCCATGCAGAGGCAGGATGGGGATCTGATCAGGGTTTAAGTGCTTGAGAAAATGAAATGTAAAAAAAAAAAGGGCGGATGGCTGTCTCACCGCATAACGAGGTTTATTCTTTATGCACTATATACACTTTGTCTTATGTGACTGCTACAATATATTGTGTAATGACAAATATTAATATGATTATACAGAAATACATATATATATTTTTGGTTTGACTTATCTTTGATTATTTGACTTGTGTTTGCCTTTACTATCATGTCATGTACAGAGTGATCAGGGGAGACAATGCAAAAAAAAAGTATTATAGTAATAAAAGTGTGATACATTTTATTTGTCCTGCGTCTTTACTTAGATCTAATGTAAACCAGAACAAATGTCCCTACCAGACTAAATCAGAAATGATGGAGGCTGCTTCATCTCTGCTCGCTATGACAATCTGACACCTACAATGAAGAAGACAAGTTTAAGTCAGATTCGAGGTTTGAAACAAATCTTTAATCTTGTTGCTTCAGCTTGCTGCTATATACATACTGCACCGATTTATAGCTGGAGATAAAGGTGTAGACATTAAAAGCGGCTACTGTAATCATAAGGATAAAAAGAGATACCATTCAATTCAAACTACAAACATAATCAACATTTCCAGGCTAAAATTATCAAATAGAATCCCCACAGTTATACATGTGTGTAAATGACTAGAAAATTGTCTTTTATAGTAAAATAGAAAATATATAGAGATACAGTATAAACATACAGTAATTTGGCCATTTGATGTATTCAGGGATATTTACACAAACACTTCAGACGTATGAAAGATGTTTTAACTGCTGTTGCTTCCGTGATTCGTGACATTTGACGTCCCCAGTTGAGCTGAGGACACAAAACAGGCACAAGCTGCAACACTGGAAGTGATTCAGAGGCTGGTTAATCGTGTCTGACGTAACGAGTCAATGGAAACAGCCGCAGCAAGTGGCACAGAGGCGCCGGTACAAAGTCACAGCTCTCAGCTTCTGAATTTTATGTTCACTCTGAGGTTTATCAAAGGTGAAATCTCAGTAAGTTAGGGTCTGTTTCGTTCTTTCCACTGCTTTGTCTCATTGTCTGAACACTGTATGTGCCACACTAATGATGTAGTTATTCTCTTGCAGCTGATTATATGGATTTGATTATTCTTCTACGAGACTGGAGAGCATTTCTATCCACCATTAAAACTGGTCACTCTAAGGATCCATACAGTCGCCTACAGAGTGTGTGTGTGTAAAAAACAGGGATTTGGAAGGAAAATTCCAGGTATAACATTTTTAAACATCTGAGTCTGACAATTTTTCTTTCCTCTCTGACTTTTGGGTACAACACTGACAAACACAACGACACAGTGATCTTCCTTAAGAAAATAGATACAAATCGCACATCATTATTTTGGCATGTTAGTCACACAGCTGTATCAAAACAACAACACAAAATACAAAAGGCACAGAGTACCACAGGGTACCAGAGACCATGCAGCCAGTGGCAACGAGACATAAACAGAGAAACTAAACCAGCAGTCACTTTACTGTCACTAGTGAGGCCGTAGAGATTTTGGTTATTAAAAATGTTCTTCTAAATAGGAATACATTCTGCTGGTTAATGTGCAATGCAGAAAGGATTTAGTAAAAAGGCAGGGGTTAGTGAAAATGTAACCTGTTGCACTAGTTCCCTTTTGGCAATTATATTTATTTATATTTTCATAAATCTTGCTTTGTACTTATTTTGTCCATTTGACAGATTACATTTTTATTAGTATTCATTAGTTCTTAGAAGAAATATAGAAAACTGAGAGTAAAGGAAAAACTGAAAAAAAACAATGAATGAGCACATGGAAGAGATTAGAAAATAAAAGAACCATTAAGACAGAATTCATGATTATTAAGATAGATCTGTTATTGAAATTAAAAACGCAGACTCCTTCCAACATTAAGAAAGATTATTCAAAATGCAAAAAAAAACTTCTTGACTTTTTAAAAAATATGTATTTATTTAAGATTTATTTCGTCTTCTTCAGCAGATGTTTGCTTTCTGTCAGAAAACACTGAAGCTCGCGGACTACCAACAGACACAGTTGGTACGTTTGTAGGCAGCAAAGTTTTTTGTCGCTTTTAAGTTGTAGCTAATGGCTTTAAAAATGAGGAAATGTTTACTTATTCTTTGAAAATCAGTTATGATGTCATCATGATGTGATTAATAAGAACGTCTGCAGTTTTTAAGAAGGTGTTACTAAATGGATTCAGGTCCAGATTGTATTTAGCCCTTTTTTCTACAATGAAGTGATCAAAGGTTTGAGCAGATGGTGTTTGCCTGTGAAGCCTTAATAAACTCAGTGTTAACTCAATAGTTAGTTTTAAAGTGTTCCTTTTAGAACAATTAGACAGAACGTTAGATTAGAAGTACAAATCATATCATGTGCTGTTGGACATGAGCTGTGTGTCTCTGCCTGCTGCACACGCTGACACTGACAGTATGATGAGTGAAGGGAGTCTGACCTGTCTAAACCTGAATGATGTGTTCAGTCAGCTTGCAAAACAGACAAGAAATCTACCAAAAAACTCGGCAACTGGTCAAAACAATTTGGGTGTAGTAGCAGTAGTTGATGTTTTAATGGGTTATACAGGAATATTAACTTTTCTTTTGAAGTGCTGAATAATGATTTATGGTTACTGAACATTAAAGCATCAACATTGTCATATCATGTCAGGCCAAACCGCAGCTACCACATGCCTCAGGTTATATTTGTGTATGTATTCTTGTGTAATGCTTTACTCACACTTTACTTGTGTGTGTGTGTGTGTCTGCGTTTTTGTATGCATGTGTCTACATAAGTGACTCCAGGCTCTCTGCAATGTTGTTTTGTCCCAGTGGTACAGATCCGTTGGTTTCTGGACTCTGCAGGGCTCTCTGGTCCTCCTGGCTGCTCACCAGACTCAGCACACCTCGGTACAGATACTGGTACTGCTCCTGTGTGAGACCAAACATGACTTCAACAATTAGGTGTGAGGTGAAACCAACCTGGAGGATATATTTGTGGTCACTAACCAACTTCACTCAGATTGATAAAGTTCTGTGGATGCAGAATGAAACGTCTCTACTTGGAAGAAAGAAGTCCAGTTGCCATGACTCAATCCTCAGACAACTTTACCTGGATGACTGAGAATCTTCACAGACATGACTTCAACACTGCACCTGGCATATGCCGCCATGTCAAAACACACCGTAACACCTGCTGACCGAGGCCAAGTTACTGACTTCACTGTTAATGTGCAGTTTATACAGTGGTGAGATATAAAAATAGGAGCATTAGGAGTCTCTGTGTGTGTGTGTGTGTGTGTGTGTGTGTGTGTGTGCCAGTACTTACTACATCATTAAATACGCCAGGCCTCATGAGGTTAGTCATTCGTGCCACCTGGTAGATGTCTGCTGATCCCTCCTCCTCTAGTTGACTGGACAGGGTGGTCAGAGTACAGAACAGTCCTGATGTAGCACCTCCCAGGCTACACACACACACACACACACGCCAACAAATACAGCAAACCGTGGTGGTCATGCTTTAGAAAATGTATCATCCTATAGAAAGAAAGAAATACTCAAACGAGTGAGTGATCCTGTCCTGTGTTGTACTTACGGATCATGTACGACTGTAGCTCCACCTGTGTGTCTGCTGTGCTCTCTGACTATGCTGACCAGATCAAAACTGTTCCTGATGGGGCTATCTGGGTTTGGCCAGCAAGGGGCGCTATACTGACGCACCTCCAACACGTAATTGTTCTAGACGGATGAAGAGAAAAACAGGAAGAAGAGAATAAGATGTGTGACAGAGACAGTAATTCTCCAGCGACTGTCTTTAAATTTACAGTATATGTGAAACATGATATGTATCTTACCTGTGGAGACGCCACGGTAAAGTCCTGCACCAAAAGTCTGTCATCATTGGAGAGACGCACGTGCTCCTCCCCAGAGTACAGCACAGTGAATCCTTCACAGATCAGGGGCTGGTCTTTACCGGGCCAGTAAACACAACACTGCCCCTCTTCACTCTGAGATAAATAAGATTGTGTGTTATATACAGTAGAGTTACAAGTCTGGAAGAGTGTGTGTGTGTGTGTGTGTGTGTGTGTCTGTGTGTCTGTGTGCTTCACACCTGACAGTGTGTGTCTGGCAGACAGACAACAGTGTGTGTGTTGTGTTCCCAGATCATTCTCCAGAAATCAGCCACGGTGCTGCTCAGAGGAGTCTGGGTCACTATGAACTCTTTACTGTGGTGATGTCCCTGTGTAAACATGAGAAGCATCAAACTACCAGAACATGTTGACTTGATATCTTTAATAAAATGAAAAAAAAAGCACAATTTCTAGTTGTGTTACCATGACGTAGGAGGCATTGATGTAACCTGTGGAGTTTGTTTCTGAAGCTGTCAGACAGACTCTTGATCTCTCCACTAAACAAAAACATACAGACACAGAACATCTGAAAATGATGCAAAATGATTTAACATGATTGAATTAGTTACTATATAATGAAAGAAGCTAACAAATGAACCATGATTATATAGTTATATAATATTATATCATATTTCCACAGACAAATGCCACACACTAGTTTTGGGGATCTTCTAGGTGTGTGCGGCCTTGAGTGCAGTTGACCTCTTTTTCAAATGAATAATCCACCTTTGCTTACCAGGCATCAGAGCTCTGGCTCTATTCCTCTCAGCATTGCCATCTTTCAGAGCAGTGCTGTAGTCTGCATGCTTCGCCTGACGCTGACTGATCAACTAAAGAAAGAGTCAGAACATTCAGTGTGTGAAGTTATATGAGCAGGTGTTACCTACAGTCCTAAAATAGAAAATCATTAAAAGTAATGAGCAGAAACTGCTGTGCCTTGAACTGTTTGTCCATGCGTGTCCTGCCTGACGCTCCGGGGGTCAGGAGGTCAGACACATAAGTGTGTAGAAAGTCAGAGGTGACAGAGGTGTCGCGGCTCAATATGGCCTCCACCAGAACATCATGGATGAAGATGTACTGCTCCTGCAGCAGAGAGACAGACATTCTCAATAATGACTGACTGAATGGAAAACATTTAGTGTGTGTGTTTATGTGCCTGTATGTCAGCTCGCTTACCTCTGTCTGAACCAGGAAGTTCCTCTGTGTCCGGACATGTTTCAGGAAACCAAGAACATTCACTGTCCCCTGATCCTGGATCTGCTGCAGCATGCTGTCTATCACTATGTAAGTTCCTGTTCTTCCTACACCAGCACTATGACACACACACACACACACACGCATCCCATGTCAAACACTCAGAGTACACAGTACAAGGTGAATCTGTACACAGACACACACCTGCAGTGTACCAGGACAGGTCCCATCTCCTGTGTCCGGGCCTGAGAGGATGCTCTGATGAAGGACAGGACAGGCAGAGTGTATTCTGGGACGCCCATGTCGGGCCACTGGGTGTAGTGGTAATGGAGGACTGTGTGTTCAACTTTCTTCTGAGACACCTCGAGGATGAGAGAATGTCAGAATGAGAAAGTGTTAATGTGCATATGTTTGTTTGTGCACACTAATCCTGGACACATTTCAAACACGTTTTAAGTGAACCTCAAATCCACTCAATCCACTGCTGCAGCACCTGCAGTTCGATGACGCTCTTGTTTGTGTTGTACCTTATTTGTGGTATCTCTGACAGTGAACATCCGCTGAGTGTAGTAAGCGAGGGTCTTGCTGCTTTTCAGGGTCACCTGGTATGGACCGTATTCCTCCTGGTTCTCCTCCGGCCAGTACTGGTCACATTTTGTCTGTGATGGACAGAGAACATTAAACAAGCAGAGCATGTGTGGGAGTTCCTTAGTTCTGTCCGTGCGAGCAGATGTTGAAACTTTTCAGAGTTGTCTTTTCAGAAGGTTAGAACTTCCAATTGATGCTATGGGGTGTTAATGGTACTAATGCGGCAGACAAATACTTTCAATCAAAAAATGTTTCATCCTGTTAGTAATCTTGAATTTTCCAGGCTTCGCCTTTAGCAAAATGACATTTACTTCTACACTTTTAATTTCAGCATCTTGTTGCTGGTATATGAAAAATATTCAAATTCTATTTTAAGATTGAAAACACTTAAGCTTGGCTTGTGTATGTCATCACAAAAAGAAAGACGAATACTCATTCTGAGACTTGAATTTCCTACCCGTCCTTTCTCCTTGAGGTTGGTGATCATGACGATAACTCCAACGTTCTGCTGCCAAATCATCCTCCAGAAGTCTTCCCTGCTCGCTCTGAGAGGCCCCTGAGCTGCAATATAAGCCCTCGTTCGCTCGTAACCCTGCAGACAAAAATACCATTCAGCCAAACGCTGGATATAATGTATCAAGACAAAGCTACACTTGAAATTGTACTTACATCAACAAAGTTAGCGTTAATGTAGTCGCCACATTTCCCATCTCTGTCCAAACTGTTGGAGAGCTTCACTCTGCTGTGGTCATCTGGGAGAAAAAACACATCGGCTTCATTGCTTGTCCAATTTATTGTAAATGTTGAACAATGACCACATGGAGCAGTAACATACAAGCCAGTATGTTGATGTATCGGTTCTTGCTTTTGTTGTCAGGGTGATTGGAGCTGTCAGCGGTGATGCCCATGTCCACTGTGCATGCCTGCACCTCCTGAAACGCAACACAGTGTATAGTGCAACAAAAATGATGTTAACTGCTCAAAGGAAGACAAACATACTTATTAGAACAAACAGCTTGGAGTTTTTTATGAGGACAGTTAGCTGCTTTACCTCGAGCTGTCAATGTTAATATAAAATGACGGTTAAGTGTCAAAACAAGAACAAGCTCTTATGAATGAAGTTGTCTCTACAATAACAAACAGTCGTGTAAGCAAGAATGAGAAATAATAGCTCATATTAAAGTAGCATTAGTCCCTGGTTCAGTAGACAAAGGAATTATTGCAAATGTAGTTGTAGTTGTTTTATAACAAGAAATCATTTTTATCTGCATTGTAAACATAGGACAAGAGAACAACACCTCAGCAAGTGGAGAGGGGTGGCAGGTGTCTTACCTCATAGGATTCTTTGACAATCTAATGGAGGGTGGTGAGGATGCAGAAAGCACGACAATGGTGGTGGAGGTTGTGAAAGGAGAGTGGGAGTGGGGACAAGATGACAGACAGACAGACAGACAGACAGACAGACAGACAGACAGACAGACAGACAGGGAGTCAGTGCAGGTACAGTACAGGAACATGGGGTTCAGATACACACGGAGAGGTGGCACCAGATGGGAAATGCGCTAATGTTCCCATCTGAGTGATTTTAGTTCATGTTTGGTATGTCCTATTATTCTCCACACGAGTAAGACATCATATTGATTGTGCAAGTACCTAAAAAGCTTGTTTTCACCTACAAATCAAGGCTGTTTCTACAATTAAAAAAAGATGGAGGAAACACAAATACACCAGTAATTACACAGGGAACTCAATAAGTATTATGTGTGTGTTACTCGGAAGATTCATGCTAGGAAACAGAGGTGACTAATACCATGCAATGACTCTCAATATGAAAATAACCAACTTATTGACATGCAACATTCCAAATGAAAACAGTCTGCCCTTTGCAAACCTGTCTCATGAGTTTGGGTGTTTGAATTTTGAGTCTGGAACGTGAATCAGGCAGCACTGCTTTGGTTAGTACGCGATTACTACCATACGTACTGTTGCAGAACATGTTGTACATGGAAGTTACACGTCAACACTGTGCCAAATGAATTTTCTAAAGAATATGATGTTAATAGAGATATGGAGGAGCATTAAAGAGCTATGACAAATGAGCTACTGAATGTATATACACATGAACCACCAGTAGGTGGTCCTATTATGCTGGTTAATTCTCCCAGACAATCTCCAATAGAGCACACATCTACTATCTTTGAGTAGTGCAGTATTGGATTTCTTCATGTGGCTGTTTTTACTCCCCTGATGATGAAAACCCACAGATATGTCGCAGGACTCACTGTACTGTCATTATCAACATTCCTACACACCTCAAACTCTTTTGAGAAGGAGCTGTTGGAGTGGAGCTCCATGACGTGTTTCACAAACTGCTTCACTGTCAGTGGTTCATGACCGTCTGCAAAAAAAAGTGATGCTGTTATCTCTGTGGCTTTGCAGTGTTTGATATCACGATGATCACAATGAATCGTGTCTGTGTGTCACCTGTGGCCAGTAGCAGGGGTGTAGACGGAGCAGATATGACTTTAGGCGATGCAGTGTCATCTAGGTAGAAATTTGCAGCCTGGAAACAGTTTCTGTGACACAAACAAATCACAATCGAAAAATATCTACACAGATAAAAATTGATGCTGACAGATTTTGCACTTGTGTGTATATCTGTACCTCCAGTAGATGAGTATGCCCACCAGCACCAGCAGGCAGAGGATGGTGAGAGTGGAGACAACAGCCAGGGGAACAACTGTCCTCTTCTCCCTCTCTACACCTCCGACCAGTCCGACGCGAGACTCGTGGCTGCTGTTGCTGCCCTCTGAGAGAGGAGAGGAGAAGACGGGATGAATGGGTTAGAAAGTGATAAAGTGGGACGGAATGAAGGACATAGTGTGGGAGAGTCAGATACAGACAGAGGAGCAGGAGCAGTAACTATAAAAGAGGAATTTAACTAGGTTTACTGTATTTCAAGTTCAGTTCAAGTTCCATATGATAAAGAGTATCATGTAATATAATAAAAAGCTTAGATTTCACTGTATCATGTAATATAATAAAAAGCTTAGATTTCACTCTCTTTTTACGTCTGGCTTTGTCACCACTAGTGGTCGACTGATTGATCTGGCTGATCTTTGATATTAAAAATTAATTGGTATTGGCCTATGTCTGAGTTAATGTCGACCACTTAATTAAAAATGTCTGCAGACACATCTGCAGTCTATATTGAATTCATTTCACTCGTATATGGGTATGAAAGTCTCTGGAAATCTCACAGGCTTTAATAGCAGCTCCCTGAGACCTTCAAATTAAAAATAAAATCTCTGGGATATCAGATAGTTACCTCTATTCCTGTCATAAGTGCACCTACCACACATAGAAGTGCACCGTGTAGCATGAATTGCCGCTCCTCATAGTAGCAGCTGATCGGTGAGACATTCAGGGACATTACGTAGTGACGGTAATTCTAAGTTTCCAAACCTCTTTATTTTGAAATACTTGAAATCTTCATAATATATTTAATGCTCATTTAAGTTCATCATATGTGTCAGATGCAAAAAAAAAGAAATACAAGGTTGTCATCAGCCAAAACCCATACTGATTGAAAGCATGTCTCCACTATCTCCTAAAGAAAATACTTGTCTCTTTAACTACTACTCTGCTGTGAGCAACCACCTAATAACTAGCTTTGTCTATCTGTTGTTTAAAGTGGAACTATCAGAACTTTTTTTCCACTGAAATGACACTTATGAGAGCACGGGTGTAAAAAAGTAATGTCACAGGTTGTAAAACCAAAAGAAGAAGCTGAAAGATGCTTAATTAATTCCTGTAGCTGAGAGGAACTGCAGAGTCAGGTGAAATTTTTTTCTGAAACTAAAAAACTAAAACTGCCATGTTTTACATTTAGTAACTAAGGCAGAGATGAGAAAATACGTTTAGCATTTACCTTCCTTTTGCTCATCCATTGCTTTGCTGGCATCTGCCAATCTCAGCACGGGGACTAGATGTCCCAGTACAGGACTTCCTGCAGCATCAAAGAACAACCCGTCCACACTTGAGAACTGCTGCAACCTCTCGCCAGTTACTGCTGCATCACTCAGCTGTTTCCCACCTCCTTCGATATGCTCCTCACTCTCTAAAGCGTCATCACTTTTACCATGGCCGTCTCCCTCACTGCTGTCCTCTAGAGACAAGTTACCCCCACCAACAGAACGCTCAAGACTTTTGTTTTGATCTTCTTCATCATGTTTATCACTGCCTTCATTGCTATCACTACTGCTAAACAGTGGGAAGTCTGCTTTAATTTCATCTTGACCGACAGACAGCTGGAGACCATCACTGACTTTCTTTCCTTTTCCTCCACGATCGCCCCCTCTATCTCCACTTCCCTCTCCAGAACCACTCATGTCCCCAGGCCAACTAAAAACTCTAAAACGTGACTCAGTTTCAGCCCCACTGCTGATCTCAGTGTATATTGTCTTTCCTGTTAGAGTTTCTCCTACAATTTCTCCCTCTTTTTCTTTCAGCAAGTCACAGCCTGCTGCGCTATTGAGCTGTTGGACACCCTCATCGGTCTCTCCATTGACTTTTCTCACTCTCTGATTTCCAATTCTTTGTACAATTTTTTCTTCTTCCTCACCACTTAGCTCACTTTCATTCTCCTCTATCCCTTTGACTGCCTCTGTTTCCCAATCTTTTCTGATGCCTTCTGTATCATCATCTGTTTCAGCGGCCATCTTAGCCGCAGTTGTTTCCTTTTCAGTATCATCCACCAAAGTCAGGTAAAGGTCAGTCCAGACTGTAGAAACCTCGTCAAAGTCTTGACTCAGCCCGTTGCTATCAAGGGCAGAGCCTGATCCACTGCCCTCTGTTGGTCTGTCAGACAAATCCACATCTTTAGAATCAAAGACAGATGTGACTGAACTGAAGTTGTGGTCATCTTTATGAACATCTGTTCTTGCTTGTTCTTCATGTGTAATGTTCGGACCATCAGTCTGAGCATGATAAGTATTTGGGGTAGTTACTTCAACAGTGGTTGTTTCTAAAACTTTGTTTGTACTCAAGTCGTAACCAGGCAGAAGAAAAGAGTATTCAGCTCTTAAATTATTGTTGGAATCCAAAGTGGTAGAGATCTGAGATTCTTCAGAATCCATTTGATGAACAATAGATTGCTCCTCAGAAAACTTGTCATTATGGAGAAAGCTGTTGCCACTCCTCCCATCTTCAGAGAGGGCAGGAGAAGGACGAAAATGGCTGGTGTATTCATTAAAGGGGATGACTGATTGAGAAGTGACACTGGGTAAATCTCCTTCAGTTAAGATTTCCCCTTCTGGGACAGACACTGCAATGTTTGTAGAGTTGACCATCACTCCTCTAGGGGTGTTTGTTAAGCCAGATGACTCAAAACTGGACGTGGGTCTATTTGCTGCAAGAAAAGTCAAAGTCTGAAAAAAATGTAAAAACTGAAGCACTGAAGTGTGCCACACCAAAATGTTTCCTATGACAGAAAAGCTGTTCACCATATGGTGGACAGATTGACTACAGGAAAAAGATTTAGATACAGGTTCAAGAGTCTTGATTCAACAGAGGCAGAGCTTTCCATCATCATTATGCCCATACACAAAATACCAAGGAAAAGCCAAGTATCCGAGGTTATGTGCTGTGTTTCTGATTGAAAAGATGTCAGATCAACTTGGTGAAGTAGATGAGACAATTCGAGCAAAGCTTCTATTTTTTTGGAAAGGACAGAATGAAAAAAACACCACAAGGGTGCACCGTTGAGCCACTGTAAAGTACAGACGAGTCCCAGTCCCATGCTAATCACCAAGCTTGAATGGAGTCAAGAAGATTAAACAAACACAGAAAAATATGACCTCATAGCAGAGCGGTAATATGCTAAAAGATTTGAGGGAGAGTCATTTCAAATTGTTCAAAGAATAAGGAAGCTGTTGATTATTACTATAATCATCATCAACATCACTTCATTATTTTCAGCCACCACCATTACCACCATTATCAACATCGTGCCACTGTACAAAATGCCACCATGATCACAGAGCAAAGGAGTGATTACTGCAGCTGAACAGCAGTGGGCCATTAGAAGAGAAAGGCAACCAATCACCACAGTTAAATGTCCACCTCTCTACCCACCACCAAAGAACATGTATTTATAACATTCTCTAGTTGGGTAAATCCCTCAGATTCAGAAACTTTTGGCAAGATATAGAAGTTTAATACCTTATTAATACTGCAATCATACATGAGATATATCTAGAGAAGGTGTTCCTGGTTGTTTCCCGGTTGATCTTACCGCTGAACATGGGCTGGGTTGTATGCATCAGCACCCTGAGAAGAGAGGAGGTGGTGAATGTTTTGTAGACTGAATCAGCGAGGCTGTTGCTGGCCGTTGCCGTCCTTGCCGTGATCCAGAGGGAGGAGGGAGTGGAGGAAACTGAAGTGATGGTTTCTGGTAGAGGTTTGTTCACAGAGACATCGCTGGACAGCAGTGAGTCTTTGTCCACTTTATTATCTGTAAGACAAAATGTACGTAAAAATGATTTGATGTGATGCTGCATAATATGATCTGACGTGTTGTGTCACATTCTCAGGACTAATTGACTTATGTTTGCTGAACACTGAAGTCATCTGCATTTGAAATCAAAGGATTGAGATGTGAGACAAAAGTTCAGAATTTCAGCTTTAAGATATTAAACAGCACTGACATAGCACCTCTAGTATGAATCATTTTTGGATCATTAAATCAAATTTTAAGTGAGCAAAATAATTGAAAACACATGACTGACAGGTGTTTCTTGTTACCTAGCTGTGACTCTTAAATGAGTGCTCTTAGTTTTAGCCTTGGGTTTTACCTGTTAAGACTGTTTCTTCAGTCAGACTGAAGAAGCCTAATTGCCATGACTCAACTTTCAGAAAACTTCGCCTGAATGTCCGAGAAGCTTCACCAATACACAATTTGTGATATCGCTGAGTCGCAGTCTTTATGGAGTTATTGCAAACAAACAAACAGTTATTTGCAACCAAATATTCATTCTTATTTACTTTAAAAATGATTTCAATAGTTTTGCTCACTTAAAATCTGGGTAAATGCCATAAAATAAAAGCTAGAATTCTGGATTTTTGTCTGATATTCATATTTTGATTTACAACCCAAAAGTCTTCAGTGTGCATCAAAAAAATTGGAATTGGCTTTGCTGTTCCAGTACATTTAGAGGGGAATGCACATTATGTGACACAGGCTATATCGCAAAATTATGTTTAAAAGTTATGACATGGCATGACATGATTTATCATATGAATCATGGTGTTATGTCATGAGAAGGAATAATACAACATAATTTGACAGATGATCTGTGGGATATTATGTGTATAAAGTGATATAACAAAGATATCATATCACATGTTTGAAATATTTAAGTCTTTATTAATAAACGGTGCAGTGTACACATTTTCAAATAAATCTATTTAAAATGAAACTATTAAAAGTTAATACACTCTAAACATGTGATGATGTAAATCTGAGGAGAGTGACTGTTCTCCCTAAACTAATAAGTAGAAAACATCCTACTTGAACATTTATGAGCCTGAATGACTCCCTGGTAACAAAAAGCTGAAGTAGCAGTACCAACTCTGGACAAAAAAAGTTACCTGGCATCACAGTAGCAGCAGACACAGCTGCAGCAGAGGTGGTAGTTTCTAGTGGAGAGCTGTTGACTGTGTCTTCATAGAAGACATCTGTGACTTGAATGCCCTCCACAGGAGGGGTGAAGAGGTCTGGCTGGGGAGACGAGAAGCCACTTTCACCAGCTTGGTCTGGTTGACTGAGATCCCCTGACTGTAAGTAGAAAAGGCAGTGTGGCATTTATTTTGGGCCTTCAAAGGTTTAAAAAAAGAGAAAGAGGGAAGAAGGCAAGTACCTCATGTGACACTACTGACAAGGAAGCCTCTTCTGTGATTTGTCGGCGAATTGTTGGCAGTGTGGTGGTCCGAGCAACTGGAAACAGGAAGCCTGGCTGCTCAGTTATGTCAGCTACCCAGATCGCACTATTGCCACCAAAACCTGCACTAGTGAAAGGCTGATGAGTTTGAATCCTCCTATCCTCGTCAATCCAATTCTGATTCATATCATTGGGTTTAGTCCTATTTTGACCCAGTTTCTTTTTAACATTCTGGTTTAGTTGAGTTTTCTGTAGAACAGCAGAGTCAGATTTAGTCTTTGGGGTTGGATGGGGTAGGGTTTGGTCTCTCGCCTGATTCTGGTTGTATGTAGGTTGGTTCTGGTAAACTCTGGTCTGCTCAACTGGGACCTCCTCCACTGGGCTGCGGTCCTCTGGAGACAAGTCCACCTGATTTTGGTTCTTGGGTTTCTCCAATTTAGCTTTAGGGGACACCTACCAGGAAGAAAAGAGTAAAATGTACTACTGTGCAGTTTACTCTATATGATTATGAGGGACAGAAGTAACAAAATGGTGTGATATGAGACATACTGTATATTCAGTGTGGAATATGGAACTGGCTGCACTGGCTCTGTCACACTGTAGCTGCTGGAAAATAACTTTTTGTCTGGCTGTCTACACACTCAGTGACAAGCCTCTACTGACATAATTACAATCATTTACATAATAATGAGGTTCACTGGTATAATAGAATGCAGGTCAAACTTCAGCTCCACAAAGAAATTCAGCAAAATGAATGCTGATATGCAGAGAGGTGGCAGGTGAAACGCGAGACACAGTGTGTCGTACCTCCCTGTTGACTTCAGCGTTTTTTGTGACTGTGTCAGCATCTGCATCACTTTCTAAGGAGAGGAAAGAAATAAAACTTTCATACTTTTAACAATTATAACAAGTGCAGAAAACTGTTGAAAATCAAAAATGTTTTTTTTGTGTGCGTTTGTACCAGGGTCTTCTAACGGCATGTCCACTATAATCTGGTCGCTCCACCGCCCCCTGAGTCCATTGGTACAAACAGCGATCACCTGAACCACATAGCTGCTGTTGGACAACAGGTTGGGGATGATGGCACCCTGTAAAGTCACATACAGTGCTCCAGGTGAGTTCAAATCAGTTTAATTATGCTCTCAACCTTTCTTTTGTCTGATGAGTTTAAGTATGTGTTCATATGAATCGATGTCAAACTGGATCATAGCTAATACAATCATGGTCTCTTAGACAATAACTATTAGTGCACAATTCATGTAATTTGTAGTCCTATTAATGTGTCTATCTTCGTCTGAAATGCACTTAATCATTTGCTCATCATTTATATTTTTCTTCACATTAGCTGACTGACAGACGTATCTTCCCCTTCATTAACTGCAGACCAACAGCTTGGGGTGCAAGTACCACTGGTTGGGAATAATATATTTACAGAAAATAACTCTGCTGATCACAGTAACCACAGTCAATCACTGTGATCAAACCAGATCCCACATTCCCACCATGAGAGCAGGTGAGTGGTGAGATGGATGAAAAAATTCAAAGAAATTATATCAAACTATCTATTGTAGGAGAAAGGGAATGATTGTAATTGACACCAATTATCTATTTATTTGTAAATGTAGATAATTATGGTGCAAAACCTTAGTTGAAATTACACGTATTCAAAGGCTGACTGCACATACGGGTGCTGTTTTTGTCTAAAGATGTGAGGATAAGATAAGAGAACACTGTAATGATCCCCAAGGGTGAAATTCATCATGAGATCTTAGGAGATCTTTTATACCACATCCTGGTCTCCATCCGTCCTGTACTCCTGTTTGCTTTGGTCTTGGCCCTGGAGTCTCTGGTAGGTGACTGTGTACCAGTCGATGGTTGTGTCGTAAACCACGCGGGGACGCTCCCATGTCACGATGATGGTTGTGTTGTTCTGGGCATCAGCCTGAACATTTTCTGGCTCTGAGCTGCAGGCTGGAGATGGTAGAATGAGAGAAAGACTGGTTAAAATGCTTATTTATTAATATGTGTGAATAAGTTGCATGAAAACTCAAGAAAAAGATTAAAACTAAGCAGTCAAGCACTTCACATTAAGTGTCTGCCTGTTGGTTTAATCAGCCATATAGAAAAGAGAAGATGACAGGAATACAGTTTATAAAGCGGAGGTGTGTCTGTGTATGGCGTCTGTATAAAAACGCGACTGTATTTGTGACAACCACAGTGGGACGGAACAGATGGTGGAGTTTGGGAGAGGGGGGACATAAACTAGGTTAAAGGTAACTGGTAACCAAATTTGACAGAAATCTCTAAATAAGATTTTAAAACAAGTTGGTCTGAGAACAGGCTCGGATTAGCTGCATGGCAACGTAACGAGACTATGGAGCAACATTTAACAGTCAACAAGCTGCTTTCATAATCACAGGCGTTTGGATATTCTTTCAGCAGAGTTGGACAGAATCTGTTCCATATGTTCAGTGACTGAGCAGAAAACATCAAAGAATTAGGAAAATGTACTCAGTTACAGGTTAAAGTCCTGTATTCTGAACCGTACTTGAGTAAAAGTATCAGAAGAAAATAAAAAATTAAAAGTAATTAAATCAAACAAATAACATTATTATTATTTATAAAATAAATAAGTAAAATTATTCATTATGCCAACTGTCACTTTTTATTACTGCTGCATTAAAGGAGAATGTAAATCTGGAAATTTTACTTCATTTTCTGCTGGGTAGGTTAATCTACCATAATAGATTTTATTTTCCAAGCCCACTGTAGATTGTGTATGGAACTAACTGAATGAGTGAGTTGAGTTTGTTTGATGACATACTGGGCGTGAGCACATCCTCCACTCCGGTGTACGAGGCAAACACCTGACCCATAAACTGCTGCTGCTGCTCCCTGAAGTTGTTCTGCAGGTAGTCCGTCAGCATCACATAACCAGCCTGCTCCATGGTCATCACCTCACAAAATACTTCCAACTGCTCCCACAGAGCCACAGACAAAGAAGAGAAAGCACAGGGTGAACAGAAATAATAATATAATAATAATAAGTACTATTTTCTTTACCTGTTTTTATCCAGTTGCCAAAAGAAAACTAATACTGTGTGTGCGTGTGTGTGTGTGTGTGTGTGTGTGTGTGTGTGTGTGTGCGTGTGTGTGTGTGTGTGTGGTGCCAGGCTGAGGAGAGGCAGCACTGCTCTATTTAAAATGTGCCCATATCACGCTTTGCCACCCCTGTTACAATCACACAAACATAGACAAACATAAAACACACAAATATAAGAAGTGCACACAACCACCGGCGTGACCTCATTCACTCTCCTTTCTTCTGCTACATAATTGATGATTATTACACAAATGACTTCATCCAAAAATCGTCATTTCCTAGAGGTCTTTAAATGTGTTTAGCCTGGAATAAAACCGCAGTAACCTTAAAATGTCAGCTTTTGTTGTTGTTGCATGACAGGCCTTTTTATTACGAGATCATGCCACTACAAAAGCCCTGTTCTGTAAGTTCACATTTTCACTCAACCTGTCACACTGCATCACTTCAGTGTAACGTTTTGTTTTTACTTTGTGCACAGATGTCAAAGACAGTTGACCTGACACCAGCCGAAAGCTGCCAGACGCAACTGCAGGCAGCAGTGAGGTGAACTTTATGACAACGTGTTTGTCCAATTAAAATGATGTCTTCCTAAACTGAACACTAACGCTTTTAAAAGCTTTTTTTATACTAGCAAATACATGAATATGACGGATTTCTGTCTTCCCCTGTTTAGAACAAAATGAACATTAGTGTGTGTCGTGATGAAACCTACTGACCTGTGTTTCTGAAATGGTCACGGTGTGTTTAAAGACAATCCATTCCACCATTTCAGAGCAGGGAGGAGCTGTCAGTGAGCCATTGTAGATATAATATTTATCTGTGTTATTAGGCAGCAAGGACAGCAAAGTAAAAGCCTCCATGGACCTGCTCTTACCTGGTTTAAAAAAAAAAATCAGTAATGAAATGACACAATGAATAACAATGCAACAATGCAATACTGTTTAAGTCTCTAGCATTCATTTGTGGAATTCGTTAATTTGTCTTGTTAACTTCCTGGCTTATTTGATTACGTGCCTCCCTAAGACCACCATCTGCTCCGTTATGTTGATTAAACACAAACATTCTCCTGGATACAATGGTGAGGATGAGTTATAGCCTGTGAATAGAAAATGTAACTCACTTCAATTTGTGTTCTTCTTGGACTAAACTAATCTGTACAGTGGTCAGTGTGTGACTCATAGGTACTACAATAGGGTTACCTTCACCACAAAAAGGGAAAGAGAACTCAGGTCCAGTTAGTGGGCTTATTATATTATCATCTGCATCCAGCTACGTGCTCATTTTTACCGAGTGACGACTCACGGTTATGATGTAAAAGTGACCTACCAAACCGGCTCACAGTGTTGATGGCCTCTATAACAGGAATGAAGTTTTCATTGTCATCCAGGCTGATCTACAGACAACAACACAAGCTTCTGTTGTGGATTTCAGAGACAGGCATCAATCATAATGCCTTTCAGTTTATTTGGGGAGGAACAGGTTAATATGCTGAGCTACCTCAAAGAGCACAGCCACAGCAGAGATCCTCCCTCCTTCCCTGACGGCCTCATCCAGACTCTGAAAGTGATCTGGATCATAGCAGTAGATCTGCATCTGAAGAGGCAACAAGCAGGCAGGTTAGCTGAACTCAGAGTTCAGTGGTAGACAAACGTATTAACATACAGATGCTTTGAACTTCTTTACTTCCAGAGGGTACTTCATCCCGTTCAGGCTGTGTTCAGACCCATCGGACGTGGTGTTGCAGCGTCCCCAGTGGAAGGTGATTCTACCAACACGAAACCTGGAGCTCAGTCCTCCTCCACTCACAAAGAACTCCCCTTCCACATCAATGGCCACTAAAAAAATAAACGTGCTTAAGTTTAACTGTAAGGAAAATGTTTGAACCCTGCTGAAAGAGTTAGAGAGCCAAATGCAGTGAGGTGATGCAGTTCTTATCTGTATTAAAGATGTTGTATGTCTGTCTTTATTTTTGATGAAAGCTGCTCATTGCTGGAGGAGTTGGTTGTTCCACCTTCTGCTTGGTCATTCTAACTTAGCTTTTTCAGTG
The DNA here is from genome assembly GCA_034779795.1 of Ctenopoma multispine. Classification (NCBI taxonomy): domain Eukaryota; kingdom Metazoa; phylum Chordata; class Actinopteri; order Anabantiformes; family Anabantidae; genus Ctenopoma; species Ctenopoma multispine. The sequence continues at coordinate 3,465,217 of JAUYWH010000015.1, read as the reverse complement.
TGTCACTGTGTCAGTGTGACTGTGCAGGTCATATAATTCTCTTCTCATACATCACACCAGCTATACGCTATCTGTTATAATGCAATTTCCCCAGTGACTTCAGAGATAAGGAGATTCATTCTAAGACCATTAACATAGACGAGTGCGAGCACTCAGACGCAGAAAAACAGCTCAGGCAGTATTAGAAAGATGGTGACCATAGCTCAGGCAGCTTTTCATCAGTTTATCAAGCCAGACATCTCTTCACATCGTCTTCATTTCTTTCACCTGCTCCTTCTCTCTTTCTGTGCATGTCTTCCTCTTGTGCTTTTGTTGAATCTTTTCTGTTGCTCAGTTTCATCTCTGCCTCTTGACATTGATCTTCCTTCTGTCTCCACGTGATCTCTCTGTACCGCTGTCCCTCTCTCAATTACCTGCTTTCTTGCTCCTGTTATCCATTGTCTGACTCATTCTTCATTAAATCCTTACTGTGTCTCTCCTTCAGTAACTTACGAGTTACAATTTGTTTTCTGCACCTGGAAGCTTAAGCTTCTTTCCACATCTAGGGATTAAGATGTTGTGTTATACAGCACCAGACTAACGTCCAAATCATTTTCATAGATCGTTTTTCCTCCTTAGCTCATTTAATATGCTCTTGGCTGGGATTTAAATCACATGAAAGAGCTTGTGGTTTGATTTCCCGTATGACAAACACAACACTCTAACAGTTTGTTTAAAAAAGTAAATGAAACTGGTTAAAGCTGGATCCTGGCAAAGATTTGTCTCCCAACAGGCTTTACAGGTGAGGTACACGGAGGAGTGCAGGGTCACGGACATACCAGTCTTCCCGGTGTTGTGGATGGTGCTGGACTCTGCCGTCAGTTTGTCCCAGCCCTCTAGCTGTAGATTTTGGTACTGCAGGCGGACCTGGGTAAACGTCTCGTCGATGTCCACAGGAGACTGTCTGGCACCATTACAGAACAGGTACTTCTTGCCCCAGTTACGCTGGTTCAGGGTACCTGTGTACAGGAGAGAGAGAGAGAAAGAGAGAGAGCTTCAGATAAATGAGAGGAGAGAAAATGTCAAAATCCCTGAAAGTGTGTCACAAAAACCTTTGTTCACTTCTTCCACTATCTGCTGCCCCCAAAAGGTCTTACCACTAAGAATGAGCAACCTCTTACTGTTTCGTGACAAAAGCAACCAAGCAAATATAAAATTGGGCTCAGGCTCAGACTAGAAAGTGCCGTCTGCTACAGTAAATCAGTAAAGATGTAATGAGAGCAGATGGTCCAACAGTAGGTCAGACATGACTGGTTGGCCTCAGGTCACACTGGTGCATCATTAGTGCATGAGTGCATGTCTTATACTGTATTCTGGTAACACTGACTGATGTCATGTGTTTATGGATACAGTATATGTAGGAACTGCACAGCAGGAATTCTGGTTAAACCTGATACTGTGTGTGTCTGTGCGTATGGTGAGTTTTAACAAGGCTGTGCTTTTCACATGAATAATTCAAAACAATATGAACAGGCATCATGACAGGCACAATTTACAGCCAAGCACACAGCTCCCAAAAAAATCCAATCAAGGCAACATAAAAGGAAAAACCAAACTGGCATTTTTCTGTGTCAGTGATTCGTAACAGATTCCTTTAACACAAACGTTCTGCTAAAATGCCTCAAAATATGAGTGTAAGTAAATTGATTATTTATGAGATGTCTGAATATACAATTGGTGTTTCAGTTTAAATACAGTGTTAGTGTGTATGCAAGTGTGTGACTTTATCCACGACACCATTTACCACTACCTGCATTTATGGCTTCTTATATAATATGTAGATGTATTTGTATTTGTGAGAAATATAAGCGTCTCAACCACGGAACAGTCAGGGAGGTGTTGAAGAGCAAACCCCTTTCTATAAGGCATTAATATGGATATACACTCTGAAGTAAGAAGTAAAGTTATGGTGGAGAAAAATGGAAAAATAATGTATGAGTGCAGGGCAAAAAAACTAAAACGTACTTCTACATGTGTGCATGTGTATGCTTCACAGAAGACAATGAGTCTAATGAGGTCAGAGCAGATGGTTTAAGTGTAACTGATCACACATGACTTAACAGGTATTGGGTTTACATTCCTGCTTGTGCGTGTCTTCTCGCTTTTGAGTGATGGAAGTGAATGGGGGGAAAAAAGATCTGCTAATGGAAAACGTTGACATTTTGGGAAATACCTTCAACTCTCACAGTCCTGCATTGCCTATGGAGCTAGAGCCCAGGGTCAATTACTATGGCTTAGCATAGAAACCAGAAAGCAGGAGGAAACTAACCTGATTATCTGACTGAAGTATCATTTTGTTTCACTTTATTTGCCTCTTTACTTTCAAATTCTATGCAAATTGGCAATATAGCTGCACACTCAGTTGTCAGGTACATTATCAGGACATAGTAACACATCCAACTGAATGAAAATCTTTCTTTTTCCTTACATACATACATTGTTTGAGTTTTAACTTGCATATGCATGTATCGATGTGCCATTTGGAATAACTGGATTACCAGTGCAACCTGATTGTGATGCAGGCAGTGGCTCATTTTACCAGCAGTGAGGAGAACAGTAGCAAAACAAGAAATCTGAAGGAATCAGTCAGAAGAGAAGCTTCAAAGCAGGTGAAACTGAGGCACAGTCACTTGTGCTTCCTAAATGGACAGATTGATATCCCTGGAGATTAACTGTCTTGGTGTTATCCTGTGATGATTAGATGATTAAATCGTTTTTGCTCTGTACGCCAGGGGTTCAAAAGTCACTGGACAAACTAACGATCGACATTAAATTGTCAGTTAAAAACATTCACAACACCATTCAATGAAATTTGGAGATTTTAGCTGAATCCAATAATACAGCCCCAAACACTTGAGTGTATCCTGCTGCTTTTCTTAGCAGCCCCGGCATCAATAAATATAAAGGAATGAGTTCCTTTGGCAGTCATACACTACATTCCCTATGCTTCACAGATGAGGTGGAATGATTCAGATCCTGAGCAGTTCCTTCCCTTCTCATCATTCTTAAGGTTTGTCTCATCTCACCAGGTTGCTCTTAAACACAAACGCTGCATGTTGGTATGCATGTGTTTTTGAAAACTCTCATGTGGCACTCCTATTTTTAAAAGTTACTCTCATGATTGTTGACTGTTTTACAGATATGGCGACATCCCGCTTGGTGTTTTTGATCTGGCCAAATGTTGTAAAGGTATTTTTCTTCACCAGGGAAAGAATTCTTTGTCCACCACAGTTATTTCTTACCTCAATCTATGCGTACTTTGAAATAATGTATCAAACACTTGATTGATGATTCCTAATGTTTTTACTGTCTCTCCAATGAGATTGCCTATTTTCAGCCTTAAAAAAAGCTTGTTTGTTTGGCAGGGACAGCTCTTCACATCGACAGTTAGAAACAACAGATTCCAAATGCAAATGCCACATTTAAACTCGTAATACTCCTAAGTGAACTAATGAGCGATTAACACACAACTGGCCTTGTATAGTCAATTTTACAATGACTTTGAGCTCACAGAATTGAGGTATTATACATAAAAAATTAAAGCTGACAGTCTCCACTTAATAAAACATACCTTGATCATTTCATTTCAAATTCATTGTGATGGTGTATGGAGCCAAAATGACGGAGATCGTGTCACTGTCCAAATACATATGGCGCTGAATGTGTGTGTTTACCCATATTTTGCATGAAAGTGCCAGTAGAGCGCATCTATGTGTTTGTCTTTGATATGACAGGAGTGTTAGTGCGTCAGTGACCACATCTGGCCCCAGAAGTCTCATCCATCAACATGATAACACACAGACATATAAACACACAAATACATCGAGTTCTTATTCTGACATATTGCTACCATGGCAACAAGTAGCTGACAGGTTGGAGGAAGGAATAAAAAAAACAACCCTGAAGCAAGACTCTCTCCTCTCTTCATTTAAATCCATAAACACACATACACACACTCTTCATTCAGTCAAGGAGTCAAATTTTGATGATTAAATATGGAAATTACATTTCCTATCTCTGAGTTCCACTTGGTTTTTCTTTATATTCCCCAAATAAAGTCTGCTGATGCTGACAGTGTTCCTATTTGTGTCAAATTCAGAAGGGAGACTTTTAAAGCAGACAGCCTGTAATTTCAATAAAAAAATAGAATTCATATCTTTATCTACTTGTTTTGTCCTTTCGCCCCTCTCATTCTTTGTAATTGTTGATTAACAATGACCACAACATTTTAATCTTATTCATTTTCATTTTTACTTCATATGAAGTAAAGCTGCAAAACATCAAAAAGGAAAGATGTCTGGAAACCTTACGAAGAACCTCTGCAGTACAAAACAAAAGCGCAGTCAGATGTTAAAGTGGTCAAGACAGAAACCATTTACACCTGCCTCTGCTGCTCTTTTACCACAACAACCCGATCATCTCAGCTTAAACCCTCCCTCTCAAGGGAGGAGAGGTGAGACGAGAGAGGAGGAGAGTGAACAGAGGACAAAGAAGAAAGGAGATATAGCAGCAGAGGCCACAGACAACATGCAGGATTATTAAATTGAATAATGTAGGGCTTGACTTTTTGGGGGGACTGTCTGCTCCTGTTTGCAACACTGCCGACAGGAATAGCTGAATATGTATCAAATATTAAAAGCAAAAAACAGCTTCTGGTTTAGTTTAACCCACACTGGGGCGTCCGAATTTGCATTATTGTGTCTTGCAGGACAAAGGAGAAGCAGATGAATAGTTTAACCCCATTTCAAGCACTGTTATCCCTTGATAGCACTGATATTTCCTAATGACCATTTTTCTTGACATAAAAGGACAGAAATGAACAGTTAAAAACCTAAAGGTGGTCACTTCAAAATGGCACAAAACAGCAGATTCAAGGTATTGCAGCTAATGACAGTACTGAAGCTGGCCTCACGATGGGTCTTGAGCTCCAACAAATTTTTAAGAATGATTAACCTTGCAGTGATGTATAAAAATATGAGCATTTATATATAAAGAGTGCAGATCTGTCTCTGTACAGACTACCAAGAAACATAAACCAAATCTTTACCTCCAACTATCTCTACCAGACCCATAATTAAAGATCTTCAGGCTCTGCTGCACAGTGACAGATGCAGGATACTGTCAGGACACACAAAACGCAGAAACAAATGAGTAATTTCAGTAAATAAAGTCATGATACCTCTCCAATATCCTGATAATATAATTTAGAAATTGATGGCAGCAACACATCTCATTCTGTGTTCTATTGTATAAAATATGGCTTCATGAGATTTACAAATCATTGCATTGTGTTTTTATGTAGATTTTACACAGCATCCCAGGTGTTTTGGAATTAGGGTTGTATATAGAGGCACTTTGGGTAAAGCTGTTTCAATATTTCATAGTGACTTTTACTGTTAGATGGCCATAGCTGGTGTCATGTGTTTCAATCAGTATCTCAGTTTGCAGTCTGAGCCGAGAAATAAGAATCGTTCCTTTGTGTAAAAGGAGTCTTCAGTCATTTTTATTCTGCAGAATCAGTGTCTATAAATGCATTCATGGGTGTGAACACACACACACAGACTGACTGACATTAAGAAGTGAGCTTGAAGCTGACAAGATCTAAGCTCCTAAATGAATCTATTATGAATGTTAGAGAAAGAACTACACACACACACACACACACACACACACACACACACACATCACTCATCCAGCAGGATCTACTGTATGATAATAACTGTCATACATATCACTGTGCCATATCTGACAATCAGATCAGTCAGAATATTACAAAAAAACGTGAAGTATGAATCAGTGTCCCCATACGCACTTCATCTGATCTCTGACGGCTCCGTCTAGACGCATGAACATGAAAAAAATCTCTGAAGCGAGAGACAACAGGGAGAAGACTCTCTGCAAGGAAGCTATGCAGTTAAATATTAAACACTGGCAGGCTGTCTTTCTCAACTGATTTGCAGTTTATTTGAATGTACAGAAAGAAGTTGCAAAAAAGTGTGAAAGTTACTGTAACAAAAAAAAATGTGCTTCTTTAACTTCACCACTAGGTTTATCTTTACCACTGACATTACTGTGTGTATGTCTTGGTCCAATCTGCCAACCTGTAAATTAGGCTGGTCAGGATGTTAAATACGACCAAGCTGTGTGAAGTTAACTGACAGGTTTCAGAATCTCAGTATTGAAACCCACAGTTTAGGGCTGCCGACATGCAAAAATTTCAGTCACTGAACTCATTAACCCAGCTGCAAACTGGTCCAAGCATGGAAATAGGAACTCTGGAGCAGGGAGTGTGTATTTGTGAATACAGGAAAACCCCAGCATACACACCTCTGCATCATTACCTCATGTCTCCCACTAGACTCCAGGAGCAGCCAAACAGTCTGTGTAACAGCTCGAGCAGAAAAGAAGCCAGTCTAAAGCACTTGATGACTAAGAGAGCAGTCGAGAACATAGTGGGTGGTGAATACACATACATGTACTGTACAAAGCTAAAGAAACAGATTCATGAGATGAGAGCTAGCTGACTGAGAGACACTCAAATAACCAGCATCAAAGTTTTAATGTCCTCTGTGTCTATCTAATTAATTATTAAATCTAATTACAAATGTGGTTCTTGGTAAGATTAAAATCAATGCAGGTTATGGGCATCCAACAGATAAACAGTAATAAAGAATGTCAATAAATATGTGTGAAAACAAACTGTGTCATACCCACACAAGGACACGCAGACTGGCTGATCTGACTTTCAAATGACTACAGTACCCTGACACTGTGGGAGTATAAAAGTATGTTAAGTGATCACTAATGATTTGCGTTGTTGTGAGTAGTATGATAAGCCAATTAGTCATCCAAAGTTAGCAGCAGTCTTGTTCTCTGGCCAGTAGATTTATTGAAAGTGGAATCTGTATTCATCATTTTTTTAAGTCCACTAGGAAAGAAAAGTGCCAACAATTTGAATTATCTGACAAGCTTTGCTCACTTCATGTCTCACAGGATGGTACATCTGCCCTCAGAGCAGAATGAATACATTTTTGAACATGTTAAGCTTATGGTGACCTGTTTTCAAAGAGCAACATTAGCTTTGTTTGGAGTCATGCTTCTGCACGTCAGATGTATTCAGTCTTCTCTTACCTTCACTTAAGTCTCTACCAGCTTTTGAGATTTGCATTTGCAAGGTGTCTGCTGGTTTTTAAAAAGTCATTAAATGTAGGATTAGACTTATTCGTTCTAATTAGATGATGTCTATGATGCTGACATCATATCAGTGATCGCGTGATGTCTGTCTGGCAGTATGCAGTATTGCCAAATCATCCAAGTGCGTTAAAAAAAAAAAAACGTGTACATCACATCTGCCCCAATGATTCCTCTTCATGTTGCTGCCCCACACAATGCTGGAATGTTTGTCTCCTTTCACCTTACAAATATTTAGTGGATCCATTGCTAAAATAAGAACCTTGATTAGTGCAGCTCTGAGATGTTCTACTTTTTGTTTATATTTTTAAATAATTTTAGTCCACTGTAGGACTGACCATTTGTTAGTCATTATATTATATGAAAAATCTGTACATACAGTGTGACAGACCTATTCAGACAGAGATACAAAGACAGTACTGTCCTCTAATCAGATAGATGACAATCAGGCTTAAATAGATGTGAAAAAATGTGAGTGGCTGCATTTGAAGACTTGAGGCACAAAAACACTGCACAGCATTGTGCAACTCTATAAGACAGGATTCTACAGCTGTGTGAAGTTATCTCAGCAACGATCGTTTTATCTTGTGTCTCCATAATTGCGACACGAACAGAAGACATAGGTATTCCGCGTGCTACCATTTGACACTGTGTTGTAGAAGTTTCTGCTTTTTAGTATCTTAGAAATGGCTCTTCTGATATTATGTTCCTGTGATTTTTAATATATCACATGTACACACTGGTTAAATACTAATGAGTGTGTGACTATAAACTGTTCCCATTCACACACTGACCTAAATTTACATTGCTATGATGAGCATAAATTTTACATTAAGAATTTTTCGAGGGTTCGGCACGATGGAGCTGTCACACAGCCTCATGTTGTCCATATTAACGTAATCCAAATGATTGTGCTGTACCACGAAATCCTGCCAGTACTAATGTAAGGAAGATACATGGAAACTACTGCACAATTTAATAAACCACTGTGAACATATACAATATAATTTGTCACAGCGCACTTCTCTCTAGAACCAGAACATAACAAAACAGTCCGACAGAATTTTAAGAATTTATGTTGACAAGCTTATGTATTTGTGTTCATAATCTGTACTGTACATGTGCATGTGTGCGTGTATGTGTGTGTGCTCAGAAAAAACACTAGGGGAGTACTGAAGCTTGCAACGCCCCCGGCTATGACTTAGTTGGATCAAGAACAGAGACCAGACAGAGAAATAAATGCAGAGAGGAGAAGCAGTGAGGAACAGACACAGATACACAGAAAATACTGAGCTTAATCGGTAATGATTCCAACATTTTGCTTAAAATTTTCTCTTGTGATTCCTCTTAATGTTGCTGCCCCAATGACAGGAATCAGGTTCATCTTAGTATGTCTGAGTCTGTGTGGGATTTAATCTGAAATCTCATGTGCTCTGATGGTTCATAACTCCTTGAAGTCTCTGAAGTAACTCTTTAGAAGTGGCTATCTATAATTATAATGCTGAATGTCGATCAAAACAAATGAGAGCTCTAAAAATTATTTTGTTAGTTATTAACCATAAGCAGTAGTGGTATAAAATCCTAATATTAATCATGTAAGTCTGGTTAAGTTGTGACATTTGACTACTACCACTTAAAAAATGTCTTGCATTCTATTGCATGTGGCTGGAAGAGGAAACTCTGGATAATCCCAGTGCACAGTTTTGCACAAACACCTACATACACAGATAACAGATGGGGCCCTGGGGGTGTCTTCCAGGCAGAAGGAACCCAGGAACCCCCTGGAGACAAACCAGAAAAACATGATGTGTAAAATATTGAGGAGAAGGAGTATACACAGTGTACCTGCAGATTCATTGTTCATACTTTCATACATCTTTAGAGCCACACATATTTAAATTAGACTGAGGAAGCCCAAAATAAGCAAGCTGTAATGGACTTTACAGATATACATTTACTATCTAAACATAAATGGATGATGGGTAAGATGTTGACAGTACTGTATGTCTAAAATTATTTTAAATGACCATTTAAAACTTATAAACGTTAAATAGTTATCGCAAAAAGTGATGTTCAGTTGAAACTGGACTTGAACAACAGCCCACAGGTGAGCATCAAGTGCTAACAACTTGATGACTCCACAGAGTTTATAAACCTGCTACTCCAGCCAGTCTGATGAAGCCTTCTGGGTGGATGGAAACATTTTTAAGAGTTTAGAAAACAAGTGCATCTTTTTTTGATATAAGTTTTTAATTAAATCCAACTGAACTGTTGATACAATTTACGTGTGATCAACATCTTAGTTAATCTAGTTGATGAGCAACAGAAAACAAAAGTTAACACAGGTTCGTGTTAAATGTTTAACAGTCATCATCATCATAAGACCTGACTTTTGAACGACTTGGGGCTGGTAAAAGCCATAACTGGAGCTGTTGTGTTTTCATGTGTTTAATTAAAGGTCCACTTGCACTCATAGATTAACTAATTAGAATAGGAGGCTGGACAGACATATACATACAACAATGAGATTGTAATTCTAGTTTGGCAATGGAGCAGTTTTTACTATTGCAAGAATAATTAACATTTGCATTTGCAGCATTAACATCCAATTGTGGTTTCAGGCTGCAAACCAGTTGTAAACGAATAGAAAGAAGAATAGAATAGAATTGATACTTTATTGATCCCCTTGGGAAATCCCTTGGGGAAATTGGCTGCCTCTGTGAAGCGCCAAGGGTCGGGGTATCGGGGTCTTGTCCAAGGACACCTCAGCATTTTAGCTTGCTGAGTCTGGGAATCGAACCGGTCACCCTTGGGTTTGAAGACGACTACCCTACCCACTGAGCTATCATGCCGAAAGAAGCTGCTCAATGAGTGTTTGCTAGCCCCACTATTCAGGGACATGCAGCATTAAACTGTAGTTGCACAGAAACCATGAGCGAAATCTCTGAAATCCCACAGAAAGTGTAAGGGTTAGCAGGCAAATACACGATAGAGTCATATGGTCTATAGTAAATGTTCATAGTCTGAGTCCTCTTTGTTTGCCTTACGTCAAGAGCTATTAGATTGTGACCCTAACCTAAACCGTAAACCACATTTGTTGGTTTGACGGAAGTGTTTTGAAAAGGTGTGTTATGGTTTTGATATACCCTAATTTTAAACTTCTGCCTCTCTCGTCCTTTCAGTCGAGTTATTTTTTTCCCCTCCACTCTTCTTCTCTCTGTCATTCACTCTCTCACTCTCCTGCCCACCTTCTATCTTTTATTTCCTTTTTGTCCCCCCTACTTCTGACCTAACTAAAAAGCTGTGCATGGTGCCTCACAATGAAGTGTGTTTCTTTCACATGTTAATGCTTTTACTCACGGCTCAGTGCACAGCACAAGGCAAGAAACGGAGCTGCTCTGAAAAACAAGATTGTGTATACACACACACACACACACACAATCACGTCTCACTATACTTGTGACGACACACATTAAAATAATGCATTCACAACTAAATGCCTAACCCTCCTAACCCTAAACCCTAGTCTTAACCCCCAAAATGCTATTAGACCCATTAGTGCCAGCTAAAGTTACAAGTGAATCCAAATTAACTGCCAGTGAGTTGTGATGATGAACTTGGAAACCCAGTAGAGAACAAAATGAGAAGTGTATAGTGTGGAGAAAGAAAGAAAGAAAGAAAGAAAGAAAGAAAGAAAGAAAGAAAGAAAGAAAGAAAGAAAGAAAGAAAGAAAGACATATTGTACTCAATTTGTTATGGACATGATTGTAAAGTAAGTTTGTGTCGTACTTGGGAACAAACATCAGAACATCAGAAGAAGAAAACTCTGCATCTAAAAGGAACTGAAACAATAAAAAAGATTAAAAATAATAAAGATTACATTATTATTTTCTTTTTGGAAACACTGAACACAGTATCAGGTTTTTCAGAAGACAAACCTGATAGAATGTTAATTCTTTCTTTGCAAGAACATGCTTCCCTTTCATGCAGCTGAGAGTTAGAGCTGTAGAGCTGTTCTGAATATATTTCACAACATAACTGTTGTATTTACTGACCATAAAGATCTACATGATTAAAAACGACTACTGGTCCATTACTATCCTGAATAACCAGTACAAAAGCCTAGTGCAATGCATCATCTGACACTCTAACATCTCATGTTACTTATCAGCAGCAATCCCTCTGGGGTGCAGGTTAATAAATCTAATGGCTTTGCATTTAGCCTGCTGATGACCTGTTGAGCCTGATCGCTCCTCCTTACTCCCTCTGACCAGTTAGAAGCTAATCTCCCTCTCTGGGACCATTACTGTCTGTCTGTGTCCACTCTGTGTTTCTGCTTTGACCAGAGCTTAGCTCAACAGGGGCTCTGTTCTGAGTGTTCGGATGTCTTCTAACCATATGGTCCAAGGGAGATCTAGGATCTAACCCGGGAAATGTCAGATGAACTGTTAGATGAAGCTGTTGGTTGATTAGTCTGATGTCACAGTCTCTTGCACTGATTTAGGAAGTGGAGGGCAACTCAGCATTTGAAACAGGAAGGCTGTCACTGATTAGGAGTTGAACAATTCTCCCTGTACTCATTTATGTGACTGTATTCTGCTATGGTTTTAGCATTTTTTGTAACTTTGTGATAAAAAAACAACTTGAAGTCGCAGCATCACACAAACCTGAGTACGACCAGTCGATATCTTCGGGGAGTTTCCTCAAGCCTCGGACGAGCGGATCAGCTGCCACAACTACAGAAAGAGAGGAAGAGATTATTAGTGTAATTTTGCTTTTTTTTTTTGTTTCATGTTCCAGACAGCGCCAGTTCTTGCAAACATACACTTCTGACAAACAGAATACTAACCTTTATTCTCTCTAATAGACACCCACACACATTGTACTGATCATTTGTCATCACCATACTCTCCACTTCACATGATGCAGGAGGAAACTACACCATCACTAACAATGATAATTTTTCTCAACACAGTCACATATGCACACATTGTCATTTATACCACAGCAGTCATTTTCACTCAGGGACAGTGGAGGTCACATTTGGAGGACTGAGTGTGTGTATTGAGTATAAGTGTATTTTGGCTAACTCACTCTTGCACTAGCTTTATATGAAGCTTTGTGTCCCATCTTCTCCTGCTTGGCTTATCAGGACACAGAATAACACATCATTATGTATTTTTAACCCTTTTGTAGTTTATTGGTGGACACAGTGCGAGCAACACTATGGCCCTGATCTACTAAGATCTTAAATTGTTCTAAATTGGGTGCACAAGTTAGAAAAGTGGTTTGTTTGTTTTGCAGGTGATCTACTAAAGAAAAGGTGGAAACATGGTGGAGGTAGTCGTATTTAAATGTTGATGTTAAGGAATGATGAGAGGGCACAGTAACTTATTTGGGGGGTACGGTCTGCTTCCCCTAATGCTAAAGCGCATAGCTCACTCCACAGCTCCAAAAACTGGATCATTCGACAGACGATATGTTTGTATATTTCTTAATCATACAAAATATATTAACACCAGTGGTAAACATCCCTTCTGGGATCGAGGCCTTGTCGTGGCAGAAGGGCTTGCGTGGTCTAGTGATCCTCGGAGCTATGTTGTCGGGA
>JAUYWH010000015.1:3384065-3441936 GCA_034779795.1 Ctenopoma multispine | reverse complement strand
GTGTGTGTGTGTGTGTGTGTGTGTGTGTGTGTGTGTGTGTGTGTGTGTGTGTGTGTGTGTGTGTGCGTGCGTGTGCGGTTTATGTACTATATGTCAACACACATTCAACACAGTGTTGAATGTGTGTTTGAAGCAGCAGTCATATACAATAATAGTGCTAACATCCCTATTTAAATTAAACTAGTCTAGTCACCCCATGACTAGTAAACTAGTCATGGGGTGACTAGACTAGTGTGTGATAGGGTGTTATATCAGAGGGTTTCAGGATGTTTTAGAATTTTTTTATTCAACCCAGAAGTTGCCTATAGTGCAGCTTTAAACTAACAATCACCAAACCCACAATGCTGTTGTTTATAATATAATGTAATTAATGTCCATTACTGACCTTACTAAATAGACTGCATATTAGCCACCTGACACAAATCCACAATAAATACTGCTTATTTGTCAATGTCATTAAATTATTCAGTTTTTCAGTCACTGTGATCTTTAGTTGCACAGCATCCTGTATTAATATGTTCCACAGAATGAGGTTCAAGCTGTTATGATCTTGATTTGATAGCAACAGCCTCAAATCAGTACTCAGACAACCCTGTGTCCTAAAAAGTATGTTCCAATACAATTAAGCTGCAATCAAAAATACGTCTTGTGCAGAATGTAACTGTAACCAGAGTTTTCTGTTAACATAACGATCTTATGTTCCCAATTTACGTAAATGACAAGATACATTGATACCTGACATATATATGAAATGTACAAAGGCAAAAAAATTTTCCCCGTCAAACTCTATCCGATCTACAACATCCTGTTTTCTTGTCCGTGAAAATGTCAGATGATGCAGCAGAAGTATTCAGTACCTGACTCCAGCGTCAATAAAACAATTTTAATGTTGGGTTTGGGCTTCACAGCACTGGGTTAGGATCAAGGAAAGACAAACATCTCAAACAGTCATTTCACAGACACAATGTCTGCATTAAAATGTTAACTACAACACGATTCCTACCCCTAACCTCAGTACTTTTGTGACCTAAACCCAACCTCAGGTGGGACATTGGTCTTGAACTCGGGTCTGACGTTTGGATAAACGTTGTTTGGATAACTACCCCAACCACTTAAGAGCCAGAAGCAGATACCCTGAGGTACATCTGTGGTTTTGGTTATTACAGGTGTATTAAAAAGTACGATTGAATGGAACATGACTGCAGTAGAGACTTGTTATATTCACTGCTGAAGTCTAATGGATCTAGCAATATGCTATTTAATACAGGGGAAACTTCAGTCAACCACACATTTGCTATTTCCTGGTTTTCTGCATAAACTAGTCATGAAATGCGATTAAATATACAAATATCAACAAGCATCAAAAACAATATTTCAAAGCTGATAAAACAAAGTCATGATCTTTAATTTCTTCATTGAATACAATTATTAAACATATAAAGTGATGGTGAAAAGAATAAGTTAAACAGTGTTTTAAGTTTTAAAGTTAAGGCTATTTATGCAAATAGTTGACTCATTTTTTCTGGTTATAATATTTTTGTGATCAGCTTTGAATCTGCATCTTTAAATCACAGCTGCAACTCTATTCATGTACATGTAAATATTCATATTAGTTATGGATTTACACATTCACATTCAGTTTGCTATGCATGCCAGTATTGTAGGCAATTACTATAACATCATCAGGCATCCTATTATGCCACCGGATCCAACCCCTCTGGTTCAAATGCTGTCAGTGAACTAAGCAGCCAGATGGCATCTTGCAAAGTGAACATATGATCCCTGAATTCCCATTAAACTATAACACATTAACTATATGCCCACTATACTATTATATCATGTATTGTGCTATGTTGACCAAGGGAAATGTAGGAGGCTTGTGGTGCGTTTTTAATTAATCACTGGATGGCTTTAACAAGATTAGTGGGTTTAAATGTAAAGACCTAATGTGTACACCAAGATATCAGAGGCACATACATATTCCATTCAGTAAATATTCCTAAGTTTGATAAGTTTGTGATTCTGTGAAATCTCACTCACACACAAACACACACATTTGTGTCACTCCATCTAGCCAATCACCATGCATCTATTAATCCTGTGGTGCATTAGCAGCCACTTCCAAAACAATAATGTGGTTAAAAAATATAATGCAACATGACTCCTGAAAATCAAACTGTGACTTAACTAATAAAACAACTACAATGTTTTTTTGGGATTTTTTGGGAGATTAACGTAAAAAAAAAAAAAAAAGGCAATCTAGGCAGAAAGTATTAGATGGAACTGAAATGATGCTGGTTAGTTAATCTGATTAACTAAATAAATGAAAGGATAGTAAGACTTAAAGTTATGGGGATTGCATTTATAGTACATAAAGTTAATAGCATAATATTGGATGAAAACAAGCACAAACTCATAGTCTCTGTTTTCCACTGAACTGTACACATGAATGACAGGCAGCAGGTGTGATCACTGCAGAGAACTTGGATGTATGATATATAGAGGGAACCATGCTGTTGAAAAGCATATGGCACAGTCATGGCCTGTGTTCACTGGCAGAAGTAGTAGAAAAAACAGGACACTCACAACATCACAGGGATTTGTATGTGTGTGTTTGCTCTGTAAAGTGTGACTGAAAGGGCCAAGAAAGAAAATGTGTTTGTGTGTGATTCTGAGTTGTGTCCAGGCATATTTTGGGACAGATGGTTGGAGCATTCTCCATCTCCTTTCCCT
Source organism: Ctenopoma multispine (assembly GCA_034779795.1). Taxonomy (NCBI): domain Eukaryota; kingdom Metazoa; phylum Chordata; class Actinopteri; order Anabantiformes; family Anabantidae; genus Ctenopoma; species Ctenopoma multispine. Next base: position 3,439,203 of record JAUYWH010000015.1, on the reverse strand, counting down.
AAAGTAAAAAAATCTTTTTCTCTCTATGTATCATAACCACTGAAAACCTTCACATAAACATTACAAAGAAAATTATCCAACTTGCATCAGATTGCTGCATTCAGTGCATATAAACTTGCAGCCACAGCACAGTGAAGGAACAAGCTTAAGTGAAAATGCAAACATCTACTAAAACTGACAACCTGAGACCACAGCTGGCTCCTTAAATGTGTACAGTGGTGTCCAATCCTGGTCCTCGAGGGCCACTGTCCTACTTCTTTTGCAATCGTCCCTGCACCTACAGCTTCTGATTGACTGAACACAGCTGAACCAGGTAATAAACAGTAGGTAGGGCAAGGATAGTTGGAAAAGCATGCAGGACAGAGGTGCTCGAGGGCCAGGATTGGACACCCCTAGAGTAAAAGCATTCTCTCAAAATTACAATATCTGAAAAGCAAAGAGAACTAAGAACTTTCAGCCAGCTGTGCCCATTATGAGATCACATCCAGAGATCACTTGATTTCAAGTCCCTGTAATTAGGTGGAGAAAGATCTTAGATCTCAGACCATGAAAACACAAGCAACATAACAACGTTTGATTGGCTATGATTAGAATGAACCTATCATAAGTGAATTTGACTATTTCTGTACCAATGTACAGACCAACTAAAGAATAAATAAAGTTATTCTTTAGAGTTAATTTGATCAAACAGAATCTCATCAACAGGAACATGCAGCCTTGTGTTCAGGGCATATAATCATTTGGGAACCTCTGATCTTCACTTCCAGAAATGAATGTCACATGAGTCACCTCCGGTACTTCATCTGAACAATCAATGGAACAAAAACAATACGATAACTGTGTTAATATTAAATGTTAAACATTTTAGCATCAGATTTGATTTCTTAAATGTCAAATCTAAGCCTCAGGTGAAGTGCTACTCAAGACGAGTGAATGTGGACAACCCGGGCTTCTTCTTACAGTTAAAAGGAGTCCTCCTTTCATTTTCAACTTTAGTAGCGAAACAGACTTTGTTCTTCCGTCTGGAGAAACATTAAATAGAAAACCTGGTGATAAAGTACACAGTGTGTCTTTTGGTCAGAACCTTTTTTAGGCCAAAAACATTACGTGTATTGGAAAACGTACAAGTGTGATTTTGTTGGAATAACCTTAAATTTGTTGTTTAAATAGTGAACATGATTTCTTTTACACGTTATTGGGAGAAATTTTTTACGATCGGAAAATTCTGCTTGTGAGTGCCCTCCAGTGGACAAACAGCATGTGTTACATAACTATTTCACATTAAGTATATGTGAAGCTATGTGTCCTCATTGTAGAACTGAAAAGCTCAAAATGTTTACCTGGAGTTTGACATGTCACATGCTAGACTTTAAAGGTATGGTGTATTTGTGTCTGATCCTGTAGTGTTAAAAGATTGCACTGATTGACTTGGCTGGAAGGTAAACCGCTCACTAGTCAGTCTGGTTTTAGTAAATCTTGAAATAATGCTTCATCTTTTTTCTGACTGGATGATAGAAAGTTTATTTTTGCTTTATCTAGTACGTATCTGGATTTTAGTCAATATAACAAAAATACTTCAGTCTCCCACATCAACAACGTGCTACTCTCAGATCTCTTAAGAGGATCTGTGAGTTTAGGTCTGCTTTTAGCCAGATAAGTTTGGACATGTGTTGTAGGCTACTGGTGCCACAGTCGACTTTCTTTACACTGGAATAGTTGCAGTAAATTTAAAATGGATATTTACCGTGCCATTTGATAAAAATATGTCCTTTACATTCAACTTAAAAGTGTGTTAATAAACACAATAAAGTCATAAAATTACACATCATCGTTTTTGTAATGTCTCTAAAATGAACAGAGGAACATTTCTACTAAACGTCGCTATTAAATAAGTTCATCAACCGCTGAGGGAGCAGTTGATGAGAGCGTAGTCACAGAAATCCCTGAATTCCCTGAGTATTACCCACGACAGAAATATTCAGCGGTGGACGTCGGTAATGTGTGTTTCAACAAATGATATAAACATGCACATTTTATCTTCATTTAGAGCTAACTGCAGGATCTGAACACAGAAGTGTGCAGAATATCTAAAGCAGCAGATACGACCGACGCACCGCTCAGTTTTTGACAGCGTTCAAACGTCCACAGCATCACATGCCAGCACCACACTCAAATCGAGATTTGTTTTTTCCTTCCCAGTTTCTTACCGATTTGGCTGAAAAGGAGCAGCTGGGAAATGATAATATCGGTCCTGGGAACTGGAGCCTCCATGGTGTCGGTGAGAGAATCGAACGCAAAGAGGCAGAATGAGGGTTTGTGTGGTACGGGCGGCGGGTCGAGTGCGTAAAGATGCGCTACCAGGTCATCCTTCCTCCTCTGCTGCCTCTGTGTGGGGCGGCAAGAACAAATGCTCTTATCGGTTAGGCTCGGCTCGGTGTGCCTCGGCTCGACTTGGTCCGGCTTGGTTTGGTTTGGTTTGAGGCTGGTTGGATGATTAGAGACGCGCACTCGCGGACATCGCAATAAGAGACGCGCCGTGTGCGTGCGCCGCCCACTGCCCCTAATTGAAACCACTGTATCCCTCTATAATATTCTGATGATATTACAACAGGGACATGATGTCTTCAGCTTTTAACAGGAAATTAATGGTTTTTATTCCGTAAGGCACCTTATAACAAAATACATAAATCACTTAATCACAAAATCTATTTTGTGGACTAGTTATCTAACTGCCATGACAACATATTACTCTGCTCATTTTTGGAGTATTATTTTGCAGACTGATACACCTCAGCCTATATATTACGTTTACATCACTGTTAAGTATCCACTACTGAGCTGCAGAGAGAGATAAATCATTTGTACAATAACTGATTAACAAGCGTTTGATAGTTAAAGTATAACAAACAATGGACGAAACGTGACATCTTATGCTGAGTACCACAGACAGACAAAAGCTCTCTATCTTGAAATATCATGGTGACTTTTCATAGAGGTTTTATTTGAGTAACTTTAAGAAAACGTTGAAGAACAATCATTAAGGAGCCTCACAGTACCTACTTGTAGGTTTGGTACTAAGCAGTGAAAGGGGTTTTGGTTTGTTGAACTGAAGCAGCAACACATAACAAAACAAGAATGTGTATCCAACCAAGCCAGGACTGTCCCACAGTGGAACCAGTGTGTATCTGCAATGATGCTGAGATTTGGCAGTGGTGGAACTACAAGATTCCCATGAAGTACACAATGGCATAGTACTGAGTGTGTGTGCTTGTGTGTATGCGTCTTGTGAAAAAGAATGAGTGCAGCTCCACAAGCAACACAACTGTGGAAGCTTATAAATGTTTGTAAGAGTGTGTGTGTGTGTGTGTGTGTGTGTGTGTGTGTGTGTGTGTGTGTGTGTGTGTGAGTGAGTGAGTGAGTGAGTGAGTGAGTGAGTGAGTGAGTGAGTGAGTGAGTGAGTGAGTGAGTGAGTGAGTGAGAGAGAGAGAGAGAGAGAGAGGATTCAGTCACACAATAACAGGCTGCTCTTGTTACTCTCTGTGCGTTCATTAGCATAAATTAAGAGAGATAATCCTCTTTAATTCAGGCGGGAGCCTTGTCTCACTTGTTGGACCAACATTTTTTCGGATGCTTGTTACAATATCCTCTCTGCCTCTGTATTTCCGGGATATAAGCCCATGTAAGTGCATGCGTGTTTATGGGAGAAAGGATGTGTGGCTTGTAGAATAACATGTTGATTGTGGCACCAGTTGGTGTAATCAAACACAAAATAGACAGAACAGAACACAAACAATGTATCCTACGGCAAAACATGCTCTCCTCGAGTGTTAGACAAAAATACACACAGGTGTGTGAGTATAATAAGAAAGAAAACCAAAGCGACATTCTCAACCAAACACACACATATATACACACAGATACTCTTTGCTGTGACAGGTGTAAAGACCCGAGCTGTGTGATGCATTATCATGTCATGCTGCCACCTCCTGCACAATGTCCTGAGATTTTTCAGATCCTGTGTGGAAAGCTGGCAGCTATGGATTATGGATTATGTGTTTGCGCTCTCTTTCCTCTCTCTGACTGTGAATTCATCCACCATGAGTGGAACAAAATCAACAACTCAACAAGAGTTAATTTAGGTCAACTGCATTAGGCCCTGCTTTGTTTATTACGCAAAATGTCTTAAAAGGCCACTGATCAGATTTTAATGAACCTTTGGAGTAAACCCGATGTGTCTGTCTCAAACTGAGTTTGACTTTGTCACAGTTACTCTTCAGAGGACCACGAACACTAAATTCCAAGGCAACTGATTAGTAGTTGTTGAGAAATCTTGCCCTGAATGTAAGTCAGAGTAAGAAAATATACACATACACAAAATAACAATCTAGATCACTTTAAGCTGTAGAGTTCAGTTGAAAAAATCATCATTGCAGCAATTACTGGAGTAAACGTGACAAAAAAACCACAACTGTCCTATTAAAAACTGTAAATGAAATCACAAAATCCGCCTGATAATTTGTTTCCGTGCATGCGTTTGTGCGTGAACCCTTGTTGCCATGACATTGGATTTCTGAGTTGACAGTCATATTGACTTCCAGCGGTAGCAACTGGAGGTCAGTATCCTGGACATCACTGTGCTGACAAATACTGGTCGATGTGTGTGTGTGTGTGTGTGTGAGAGATAGAGAGATGCCATTGGTGGTCTATGTCTGCCATTGAGCACAATAGTACAGCCTGTTAGTGGTGCTGGATAAATATGATAGTTAATGCTATAATAGTGTGTTTGATGTGTATGAGGGGAAATTACGTAAATTAGCATAGTATCATCTTACATATGTTTAAATATTAGCATGGAAACACTGTAGCTAAGCAGCTACTGAGATCACATATAAAAGACAGTGTGTGTTCTCATATATGAAGAGACAGGCCTATGTGTCACTGGAAATCACTCCTTTAGAGAGAATCTTCTCCTCTTAGTAATCAATAAACTCTTAATCATATAGATCCATTATGCCTTTAGGGATCATCCCCCTTTAAAGGCAAGAAAAAAAAATACAAGAAATCAAAGAGCCTGGAATCTGACATGTTGTGGAAAGCAGAGTAATGTCATGGTTGTCATTTATCATCAGCATCAGCGGGGTTCAGGAAGCAGTACGAGCAGCCTGCCAGTATTTGTATGTTCCTCAGAGTGAAACTGAAAGGGAGCAGGAGTGTGTGTTTTGGCCTTTTTACACAATGTGTGTGTCTGATCTGACATTTACCTTCCTGGCATACTAAAGGTTCCACAGACCTTAAAGTCATATCACTCACCTCACACTTGAGACACTCTGCTTAGCATCAGAAGAATGAGGATTATCACCTTTTAAAACTTCCAGTCATTTTGCACTCATTTATTCTGTACATCACAATATGTAACACATGCTGAAATATGGAAGGACAAAGATGTGTAGATTCTTTTTTTTCACATCACCCTACCTCTTCATTAACCGTACTCCAGTAAATTAAATCAAACTGTTTACCTGACAGTTTCTTTGGGGCATTAAGAATTTATACAATAGCCACATTCTTACTAAAAAACGTCATCATTTTTAAATGAACATGAACTCAAACTCTTTCCCCAGCAGTTGTTGAATAACTTAAACTGAATTGCATTACGACATGATAAAGGAACACTGGGGGAAAAAAACATAAAGGTGACAAAATATTAATTCCTATGAAATATACAGTAGATCGAGTATGTCTTAGCTCTCTATGTGTTGACTTTGACAGCTAATGATTTATCAACTACAGGTAGGGTAGTTTGATCAAAAAACAACATAATGAAAGCTGTTTCAAATAAAGTTCCTTATCACATCTGAATCTGCATTAATTCTGTGTGTGTATTTCCATACTTAGCAGGGAGGGGTGTGATCATCAGAAGGCAGCTAACAACAGAAGAAACCAAAGCCTGCATCATCCAAAAAGAACAAAAAGGACTCCAGTCAAAATGAGGTCAGCAGCTGAGGGAAACCACAGTGTTTTTAATTTGTACTGTGAAAGAGAAGTAAACAAAGATAATAAACCAGACAATGGAAGGATTTAAAGTGTGTATATCCTATAAGTCATGTGGACTTGGCCTTGTGTCATAAGTACTGATAAGAACATTAATTGTACATTGCCATCTGAGCCTCATTTAGGAATTGAGACTATGATATAACAACCCTCTGCAACTCGTATCTTCACTTTTTTACACTGTACTGTTCTGTGTCAAGTGCTATCATCCTCCTCATGACATGCTGGCTGAACTGACACAGACTGACAGGTTACAGCAGGCTCATGTCTATCTATTGTCCTAACCACTTTTCCTGTTAGGAGGTGCTAGAGCCAAGGTCACCAGTCTATCACAGATCTAACACACAGACAAGACAACCATTCACACCTATGGTCTATGTAGAGGCACCAAGTAACCTAACTGTTTTTGGACTGTGGGAGGAAGCCGGAGTACCCAAAGGAAAACCCACGCAGGCACGGTAGGAACATGCAAACTCCACATAGAAAGGCTCCTAACTGACATGTGGATTCTAGCTGTGAGGCGACCCCACCAATGATTCAATACTGTTACTATAAAGTATGGAGTTGAACTCTGGCTCCTGTTTGTGATACCTACATCTTTATTATGGAACAAGGATTCATACTGGAGATTCTCATTTCAATATTACAAGTACTTCTCTTGTTATCTAACACTGTCTAAAATATGTCATGATGACTGTGAATGGATAATACATCATACTCCTGCAAATCTAATTGCCCCACTTCATGTCTCTAGAACTCTTCACAGATAATCTGATGGTAGCTCAGATGGCTACTGTTGACAAGTTGAGGCTGAGCAGACATGCATGTTTAAAAAGGAAAATATAATAGATTTTTTTTTAGATAAGCTAGAGAGGAGAGGAGACGAGAGACCAACTGCATTCTACGAGACTTTCAAAATATACTTGCTGTCCTGCTCATACCACAAGACACGTCCAGGTTCACAAACCATGCACATGGAGGAATCCAAGACAAGATCAGATTCCCTGAATATTCAGAAAAAGATGGGAAAAGTCACTGTGTGGCAGACTGCAGCAGTCTGTGATGAGGAGATAGGGATGTACTCTGCACAAAGACTTGGTTAACATATGAAACAAGAGCATAAGTTATAATAGCACTGACCGGCTTTATGTAAGGAAGGATGTGGTAGAGAAAAGATATTTACACTTTAATCTACAGAATTCTCAATGGAGATGGAGTGAGTGCAAAATTACAAAATTATTGAATTTAAAGTGCAACATGTTTAACTGATGAAATAAATAATAATAAGCTGATTTGCTCATGATGAACTTGGATTTAAACATTTAAATAACTATATTACAATATACATTTATTTGTATAAAATATAAATCTGATTTCTGGATGTCTTATAACTAATTTTCCCTCAGTAGTTTAGTAAGATTATCTACATCATCATAGTATAAGCCAGTTCATGTTATCTGTGTCAGTTCATAACAGACACGGTCTTGTTGTTCCTTGTTTGTACTTCAGTTGAAAATAAACCACTCACTGTGGTGATAAAACAAAAATGTAATTGCTGTTTTGCTGCTGCTGTGCAGATAACCGTGAGAACTGAACTTCGTGTAGACAACACGTAAACTTTCCTTTGTGAATTTGTGCTCTCATGCATAAGGACACTTTTTTCAAAATGCTTTTGGACAGGAACCTTGGGTATTAAGTCTCTACAGTGGAGCAGAGTAAAATGAGAACACTCACTGACAGTAAATGGCATGTGACATAAATAATGAGCTGAGTTCTGTCTCTCAAGAACCACAAGAGACACACTCAAGTCACATACACACACGCACAGGGTGACAAACACTTACTTTCCTAAGAAGAGGGCGTGCACCTCGCCCCTGCATCACAGAGCTTTGTTTTATTCCCTTCAGTTCGCACAAGCACACGTATTGAGATGGATTTCTGCTGGACACCATGGCAACCAGTGGGGCTATTCTCTTTCACTATGTGTGAGGGAGGGAGGAAAAGTGAGAGAGAGTTAATCAACAACACACATTTTCATTCTGCCTTTGCTCATTGCCAAGCTGGACACACACACACACACACACACACACACAAACACATAGGGTTTTATACATTCACATAGATCAGAACGTTTTTTGTGCAGGGGGTGACAAGAGGTTTCCACTGAAGAAAAAAATACTAGTTTTCCCAGACTGATTTGAATATAACACACTTACACATTTAGTCTACATTCATTAAAACAATATCATCATAATCTTCTATTTTAATACATGAATTATTGCTCTCATTCTAAATAAGGCACGTTCTCTCTACCATGCACACTGTGATCACTGAGGTCAGGAATCATTAAGGACAATGTAGATTTATCTCAGTTCTGAGGTTAGGCATTTCTTTCATTTAATATTTAGCTAAATATTATACATATATATTGTATAATATATATATTGTGGAAGGTTAACTTAACTATTTTGTAAATATTATATATGTATACACATTTTGCTAAAGTTAACCAACATCCTCCACAATGTTTTTTGTTTGTTCGTTGGTTTTTGTACAAAAATGCAAATGCTAATAACAAATAAGCTAAATGAAATCACTCCTTACCTGTCTAGTATAGTCTAATTTATCACGGCAGCTTGAGGAAGACTGTTACACAACTCAGGCCACATAAGAGACCACAAAGTGATTAACTTTAGTTAACTAACATTATAGCGTTAAGTTATTAACTGTTTTATTCGTAGGTAAAATTAAAAAGTTTCTGTCGCTTTAGCTTGATTTTTAATCAAACTGCGCCATCACCTGGTACGTTTTGTTAATCACGCGTGACGTCATCACGCAGCGACAAGGAAGCGCCACTGTCCTTCACTTTGTTCGGTGTTACATTATTCAAACACGTTACAGAAGTCATTTACTACACGTTTTACGCAGAGTTTTTATTTTATATGGACTGACAGGAGCAGACAGGAGCGGTTGTGGGAACGAAGATACCTGTGGGAGGTTTTAACCTTTCATTCAGTGAGTGACTGTTAAATTTATTACATGCTATTACAAGCTGCAGTGTAATATCAAACTGAACTTACCACAGTATGAAAGCTTTTGGTGAGGAAGTTAATAGTAACAGTAACAGCTGACGTCACAGTATTAAAGTAATAAACTGACTGTGCTGAGAAGTTAAAACACAGGTTTATGTTTTTCTGTGCATGGTACTTGGCTGTTGTTCATTACAGTGTTTTTAAAGGTGACATCCATCTTATACCAGCTGCTGAGGCTCCTGCTTTAACACGTCCTGCCCTTGTATCTATTAAATCTCTCCTAGAGTCTAGTAGCGATGACGGCTCCAAATTCAGCAGAAAGAAAGGCCTGCTGGGATGCCAGAGACCAGTTGTGGAAATGTCTGGATGATAATGGTGACAAAACTGCACTCTGCCAGAACTTCCAAAACGAGTTTGAAGCAAAGTGCCCCGCTCAGTGGGTAAGCTATCTTTTTATGTCAGAGAGGACTGGGATCTGTATTGGTAAAGATTCAAGGAACCATACTTCCCTTAGATTAACTCTAATTGCATGACTTTTGTCTTTTCCAACAGGTGAAATATTTCACCAAGAGGAGAGACTTTTTAAAATACAAGGAGAAGATGCAGACAGAAGGATTCACGCCTGCTGAAGGTCCCCAGCAGCCCTCATAACCATCACAGGCCAGCAGACAGTGAATATCTGCGGACTCACTGACTTTTATCCTTATTCAGAAAAGTAACAACACAGAACATGGAGAGGAGTGTTCTGTGTTTATTAAGGACACGGTGCCTGAACGTCAGTCTTATTTATGTTGTACAGAGATTTAAAGCTGCATCAAGACACCATCCATGGTAGCAGTTCCAAATAACAGCACAAAACATTTTCTGTGTTTGTAAGAGTGTTGGGTAGCATCGTCTCACCTGTCTCCTCCATACATCTGTGAGCAGCTTCTGTGTGCGTGTGAACCGTGGCGTACTTCCACCACATGGAGTTTGAGGGATCTTAGAAGAAGTTGTGTTAAAGTTAAAAGTATGAACTGTATAAACTCAACACAACAATTAAATCACACCAAGTGTGACTAATGTATAGAACATGATTTTAAGTATGAACATGCCTACATTTGAATTCAAGGAAAGTAATTCCAAGTAAGTAAAATCTCAAAAGTAGGACTGACACCACATGTTATATGGAAATAAATGGAATAATAAAGACAGTCGGTGGTTTTAGTGGGTTTATTGTTGTACATGGTAATCCATTATCCTCAGTTTTGTCTTAGAAATATATGAATGAAACATCAATACGTAATTCACCAATACTACAGCTCATTTGGAAACAGGCTAAGGCACATTATATTACAAGTCTGTATGTATTTACAAAAAAGTGTGGCCCCGACATCAAAGGTCACCGCTGCAACACCATAAGGCCTATACTCGGACAGCAGTGATATAAAAAATGCACAAATTACATTTCAAATTTGTGTAAAAATATAACGTATATATTTTACATCTTTGCTCAGTGTGTTATGTGCAAACCTTTTAACTAACAGACAACAGCTGTGATTTGACAATTGATTGAACAGACTACTGTACTGTACACCTGTGTGCTCGCTCGCTCTTCTTTGGATGCTGCGCTCAGCAATAAATCTTGGAGGGACTTTGCAGCCTACACACATCTGCATTTGTTTCTGTGTTCACATGTCAGGAGAACAGTCACACTTCCATGATGACACATTACGATCTAACATGATCATCCTGTTGCTTAACACTGTGATGTAATACATTGTGTGGATACATATTTATATCTGTAGCAACTCATACTTTATTATGGAAGTTTTAAGGTCTTTTGAAACATTTTCTACCTGCTGCTGAGTGTGGAACCTAATTTCCACGGTTAAAAATCATTATAATGGCTTCATTTAAAACCTTAGGTAGAAACATTTTCTCTAGTTCTGAAGTGTATTCAATATAAAAAGAGCAACAGGCTGAAAACAGTAATTAAAGAGGCAACAGTTAGGGGCCTTTGTAAAATCAAAAGAATCCAGCTTAGAAATCAAGACAACAGAAAGACAGATATACAGTACAGTTTACATTCTTGATATTGTAATGATGTAGTAGAGACATGCTGACAAAGAAATACACAGCAAAAAATAACAATCGTGCTATTGCTTTCCGTGATTTAAGAATGGTAGTGGACTGAGATCCTGCACTGCTGAGGTTACAGTGAGGCACTAACACTGTCACTGGGTTAGAGGTTGGATTCCCATAAGAAACAATCACGCTTAGCAGTGCACGCTATCAGTGTAGCATGACAGGCACTAACATGTTAAAGGCACTAGTTGTACTGTAAGGTACTTAAAGTTCACAGTATAATATGGCACAAAATCAGCTTCAGAAACTTTGGTAAAGACATCAGTCAAATATTAAAAGGCCTAAATTTTCAAATCAGTACAGGTAACACCTAAGCATATCTATAGATGTATATAAGCTTTACACACACACACATTTATCTCTTTAGAAGCAGTTCATACAGAATCTTAAGGGTACATTTGAAAGGCTTGATAATAAGTAGTTCTATGGATACAGTACATCAGCAACCACAGTAGAAGCCTCACTCCGTTAAGTGTAACCAAGCTCTTAGCAAACACCACATCAGCGCACAATGTTGCAAAGTTAGGTATCAAGTTAAAGATCCATGTTTAGCATGTGCAGCAGACGTTCAGCAAGCATGCAGTAACAAGAGGCTTGTCTACAATGGTCACGTAGCTTATTTCTATCAAAATTGCTACTAACCCGCAGAAGAAGGCATGATTTGGCTCTAACAAACATCTCATATAAATCAAAAAATAAAACATCAGTTCTTGATCACCTCAAATACAGTATGTGTAGCTTTTAGTGATATTTTCAGTGATTCAGTGAAATACAGAGGTAAAACAAAACAAAAAAACGCTGGAGGTCAGAGATCGTATGGTGGATAAAAATATAGTTATATATAGTCTAAGCAACAGGTTTTCCCTCTCCTCTTCTTCTCCTCTTTCCCTCATCCATCTTTCTCATTCTTATCCAGTTCAGTCAGTCCAAGAACTCTGAGAAAGACCATCCTTATGTCGTTTTCTCGATGTCTGTCCTCACAGAATCATTTGCCCAGCATCTCTTTTTTGTCTCCCATTGATTCATCCCGTCTTCTTCCCGGTGGTCCCAGTCAGCCGATGGTTATTAGCTCCCTGTGACGTTCCTTGCCACCGCCCAGGCTGGGAACTCGGTCAGGTTAAAGAGGGGAACACCCCACGTGGTGATGGCCAGCATGACCACTGCCACGCCGATCAGGTTCACTCCAAAACCTGCTTTCACCTGTAGAAGAAGAAATGGTAATATGTTAAAGCACTACAAGCAGTTGCAAGCATCTAGTAAAGAAAGAGTTAAGACATATGAAGGAAACTTCATTTTTCTGATTTCATAAGACATTTTTGACCCACTGTACCCTTCAGTCCTTTGATGCTGCAGGTGCAGAAAGAGCATGTGACTTTGTGTGTGTGCACGTACCATGTCGCTGATCTGCACGTGGCCGTAACTGAAGACAATGGCGTTGGGGGGGTTCCCCACTGGGAGCATGACCCCAAATGACACACACATGGTGGAAGGGATCAAAGTGTGGAGGGGGTTGATGTGCAGAGTCTCTGACTGGAAGCAGGGAAGTGGGTGATGAAGAGACACAGGGGGAGATAAAAGAGGAGGAGACAGAAGGGACAAAAGGTGAGACAGAGGAGAGACATGAGTGGGAGATGATGGGGTTGGGGGGAAAGGGCAGGAGGTATGAAAGATAGAGGATGAGATTATAGAGGGGAAATTAGCAGGAAGAGAAGAGAGGAGAGAGAGAGTCACATGAATTTTACTGAATAAAACATAAAAAAAATCTATTTGATGACATGTAACCAGGCTAACACATAATTCAACAGCCACTGCTTTTCATAAACATATCTAATAAACAACGCCCTTTGAAAAGACTGGATTTGTTAAAAGCACTGAAAACCAATCATATACTGTATTTCTCTATATTATTAAAAAATATGATCAACAATGAAAAATATAAAATGTTTATTTTGAAAATATGAAATATAACTTTATTTATGATTTAAGAATGTTTCAATATGGACAAAGCAGACAAATCTGATGTTGTATTTTATATGTTATTCTAAGCTATATTACTCACTACTTACTGTATTACTCTGTTATTTAGCTTATTTGCACCCTATGTGATGGTCACATATTTAAAACTCCAATCTATTAATCAATCATCATACTATTTTTCGACACTATGTGTGAGGGAGTGTGCGTGTCGTACCAGCGCAGACAGGATGGGCAGAAAGACAGTGAGAGTTGCCGGGTTGGAGGCGAACTCTGTGACTGCTGACACCAGCAGGCAGGCCAGCAGCGTGACAGCCCAGGGAGGAAGACCACTCATTGGCTCCAGCTGCCTGCCGATCCAGACCGACAAGCCAGACACCTGCAGGTACACGTACAGGAAAAAAAAACACACGTGAGAATCCTCAGAGGGTACAGTCAGTTTCTCACCCCTGTGCTGCACGCCTGACAGTAACTGATAAAAACAGCTCCTAATGTCCACAAAATGGCCAACTTCTCACATTACCTATGTTCATGGCTATTTTGTAGTTTCTGCATAAATCTTATCATTCAGCAGTTTTAATGTTTACCTGATAGAGAACAAGAGTACACTGTACACACGATAGGAGAATCCACGACATCTAAATATAATGTATGTTCTTTACTACTGAAACCAGGACTACAGCCTCTTCTCAACACTAGAGTAAATTCCATTAGATTATACAATTGCAAATTAAAAACCTGACCCTTATAAGATAGCCTGAAGCTAATCTTGAAGGTAGAATAATGTCTTTACAGGTTTTACAGTCACACATGCATACTAGTGTACCTTACAACCAGCGGCCAGAGCATAGCCTCCTCCCACGAGGATGACAATCTCCCACGGCATCAGTCTCTGAAAGTCTTTCCAGGTGATCATGGGAGCCAGTGGGTCAGATTCAGAATTGTCATCTGATGATTAAAAACACAGAAAAAATGATGATACAGCAGGACGCCAACAGCGACGCAGTGAACTCTTATAGCCTCAAATTAGCATGGTGTCAACAACTTAAAATAGTTTGTACTCATTTCTCATTTTATTACTAAAAGTGTCATTTTTAATACACAGTTTGGTATATAAGAAAAAGAAAATGTGTTATCTCTCACTATTCTAAACAAATTTATTGTAAAAATTGTGAAAAATTTTGGATAATGATGTTTAAGAGTTAGTGGACTGATGAGTGGCAGCAAAACATCACGTGTTGAGCAGCGTGAGACTGTGAAATACACTGGATGTCAAAGTTTTTCCAGTTTTTTGAGCTGTTGCACAACCGTGACAAACACCAGCGTGTGAAGTTGAACTGTTTTGCTCTTAAAGCAGACGTTTCTCTGACCCTGCGGCACACAGGCAATAAATCAACCTCCAGAGACTGCTAATACAAACAGGTGTCTGTTAAAGCCATAGCTACTGTCAACTCACTCCAAATAAAGCCAAAAATATGTAATGGCAATATTAAGTAGAACACCAAAATGTAGAACATTTTTGTTTAGTGAAATTCAGTCAAATTTCTCTCAGGACATAGACCATAACAACCATAATGTTGTGATGACTGATGCTGAACAACTTAACTACACTGCCCCACTTGTTAAATGGCATATATGTTATAACTGAAGGACATAAACCAAATAAGGCTGTTTAGAAACTGTCGAATGGAGAAGTGTATGGTCCTGACCTGTGTCTCTACAGCTGGAAGAGGAAGAGGAGGAGAAGGGCCGCCTGGCAGGGATGAGAAAGAGCAGGAACCCAAGAAGGACAGACACTGTTGCATCGGTCCTGTAGCCTTTTCTGAGAGAGAGAAGATGCAGCAGAAATTAAAAAGCAGAAACAGAAGAATGGATTGCTGCTTATCATTACATGTTACAATGTTCACTATATCTAGTGCATCCACAGTCTTTTCTCTGTATGTACAGACACATACAGTACAGCCACCAATCTGCATGCATGCTGCATGATCACACTTAGTGATGTGATGTTAGCGATTACATCATCTGCGGTTGCCTGTCGCAGCATTAAGAGCACTTACTTCTCAAACAGAGATGTCCAGCCGGGCACAAAACCTGGCTCTCTGGTAAACCACAGCAGAGTCATCAGGATGAAGAAAACACCGGTTACCACCTCTGGGTAGCTGCGACACACACACACACACAGAAAAGCCGCAAAAGACTGTGAGCAACAATGAGTGTCATGCTTGGCTGCATGAGTAAGATATACTGCAGACACACGTTTGACTTTCTATTCTTATGAGGAACCCTACTAACTTAATACATACGCCAGCATGGTCTTATCTATTAGAACTACCGTTTTACTAAAATTCATAAGCTAAATCTAATCTAAATCTAATTCTAGCCAGTTACCTGAAAACCAAGTCTCAACCTTCAAACAGCAGTGAGGACAAATCAAAATGTCCTTACAATGCAGAAATGTCCTCACTACTATTTCTAACCAATGCAAAACCTCTACGTAAATTCCCTTTCATAAAACGTCAGGGGTCCAGTCAGGGCAGCTAAGAAAAAAAACCCAGACACAAACACAGACGTGCACATACGCACCTGATAGGTCCCAGTTTAGTGTACTCCTCGTGGATCCTCCTTTCTGACAGCATCTCTCTCCTGGTTTTGCGTTTCTTACTCAGCGAGCATGTCTCTCTGAAGCTGGACACACAGCAACAACAAAATCAACCACACAGTGACCCAACAGACGCTGTTTTCTAACCTGCAGCCACAGGATGCTAAATTGCACAGCGGTTTACACTGTACGACAGACACAGGATTATCATGAGTCTATAATGATAACATGGTAAGAAGAGCACAAGAAGGGCAGACGTATCACAATCACACATGGGAATGACAGTGAGCTGAACAACTTGCAGCACGTTATACAATCACCCAAACACACGTGCACTCACTTGCAGCCTAGGAAGAGGAAGTGCAGCCACAGCCAGGTGAGGACCAGCATGATGAGGGCAATGGGGAAGCTGAAGATGAACCACGTGCCAAAGTTTATCACCTTTGCATCTGGATAACGACTGGAAGGACAAAGGCATAAAGAAACACAGAGAGTTCATTTAGGATGTGTGTGTGTGTATATTTAAGAAACAGGAGCGCTAATATTATCACGGGGTCAGCAATCACGTCTAACAAGATCTATCGCTTGATAACAGTCACAGTGATTTCACGTTAATGTGTGATATATTGATGTTTAAACAGTCACAGTCTCTGTAAAGGCCGAACCTGATGACCACTGAGAGCACTTGTAGTGATAAAAATAGAATTTTATCAGGTTGGACAAATTACTTAACCCCCATCAGCCACTTTACAGTGACCCCGTCTCAGCCTTGTGTGTTTGCTTTGACTTACAGCTGCTGTCTTTCCCATCTAGTTATCTGTGCAGCAGCACAGCTGACTGTCCACGGAATACGTAGACGAAGTGAGTCCGTGCTGCAGGAGCCACAGTTTATCACTGAATGATTTGTTCTAAAGCGTCACTGTAGTAGTTTGTAATGTCTTTCTGCATTAATTGAGCAGCCTACGGTTCAGGCATCTGGCTCGTTTTGAGTTTCGATACTACTTATTTGATTTGAGTTCCAAACTGAACAAA
Source organism: Ctenopoma multispine (assembly GCA_034779795.1). Lineage (NCBI taxonomy): Eukaryota > Metazoa > Chordata > Actinopteri > Anabantiformes > Anabantidae > Ctenopoma > Ctenopoma multispine. The sequence continues at coordinate 3,422,385 of JAUYWH010000015.1, read as the reverse complement.
TTCCTCTCAAACCCACTGCGTCACCATCCTATTACAGGGCAGTTCAAGGCGTTAAGAGCTTTTACCTGAGCTTAACTAATAAAGCGACTTCAAAAAACATAATACTGCAGCTTTGTGATTGGTTCATCTTTAAAGTTTACTTTAAAAATATCAATATGTAAAGTTAATATAAGACAACAAAATCTGAATTGCACATTAAGGCCTATAATGTGAATGGAGCCTCATAAAATAACCTCCATAGTATAAGCAACCAGACAGCGTCTGAGTTTTCCAGCTAGAGGCAGAGTGATAACTTAATATAGAGAAGACAGAAGGAGGTGTAATGCCATTCATATACATCTCCAAACTAAATGAAGCTGCCCCTCAATAAATGCTTTTAAAACACAAATTAAAGAAGTGCCACATACCTGAACATACTAGAAGTGTATGTTTCCTGAAGATATATTGTCACTTTAGCTTTCAAATTAAATTTTATGTCATATGAAGAAAAGCAAAAGACTTAAATGACTGTCTGTGCGGTGTACCAGTGCTCATTCATCTTTAGTGCACTTTAAGCTCTGTGCAGATGATGTTTTGCGTGTTTGCTCAGACATGCATTCACCACAGCCTCTGCTGTACCGATGCTAAGCAGGGTAAAGGTGACTTCCAGAGATGATCATGTAGGTGCTGCAAACATACGTAACTCTACCAACTCTGCTGTAACCTTCAGCATCTATCACATGGATGCTTTATGTGATGGATACCTGAGTTTCTTTTATTGATCATTTGATAGGAAATAAATAAATAAATAAATAATCAAGTAAACTTTATCTAAATCCAATTAAAACAATGATACGAAACCAGTGATAAAACACACTACTGAACTAAAGCTATCAATTCACAATTTCCTGTTGACAACATCTTGTCTTGTTTTGCTGTACAAGATTAGATTTTCTGATAAGTGGTAAATATCCTCTTTACAATAAACAGGATAAGCTGATTTCTTCAGTATCAAAACCTGAATTTGCAAGCTGGGCACTGCTGATAACCTGTAAACATCAGAGCCTGTTTACCACTGGAACAAAACAAGAACATCTTAAAGCAATAAAAAGACAACATCTGCTAAGGCAGTTTCACAGTTGTCCACATTTTGACTCGTGAGCCCAAGAAGACTCACAAGAATATGATCAAAGTGTCAACGGCTTAATGACTCCACAGTTTATGTGCCTGCCACTACAAGGCAGTAAGAACGTACACACAAATTTACGCTTTGAGGCTTCACTTTGGTGAAGTGCATTTAGTTTTCAATGATTTTAATTCGAAGATACAGTTTTTGGAATGCTGGGATTGGACTGCCGCTGCAGCTGACCCCCCCCCCCGACACACACACACACACAATCAAAACCTGTGCTGTGTCCAGCAAACTGCAACATAAAGAAAGCTATTCTGCCAGGCTTAGTACCATGGCTGGAGGAAATCGGCTCTGTTAGGACTGTAGAGGCTGAGCAGTTTGATCTCAGACCTCAGTGTAACCCCCCCCCTCTCCAGACACTGAACATTACTGTGAGAGTCTCCAACAAGTACAGCAGCCAAGGTAACACTAAAGCTGTAAATGTGCTTGAGAGTCCAGTTGAAAGTTTGCAATCATCCTGAGTTAAAACTGGACTAAAGCGAACCAAAGGACCAGGATTTTAAAGTGATCAGACAAGCATGTGTGTACATACGTGTTAAACTGCTCGGCAAAGATGAGGTTAGTGGATGTGCCGGTGATAGTGATGAGTCCGCCGATGGTCGCAGCGTAGGTGATGCTGAGCGTCAGGCATTTACAGATCATGTGATCCCTCTTGGTGGGATACTGGGAGTCTCTCCTGGCCTTCACCCGCTTCACATTTGGGATTTCAATTTCAACCTACAAAAAGAGACATTAATTGTCTAAAACAGGCAAATACAGGGTGAATGTTTCACACAGCTGCCTCATTAACCTCCAACATAATGTTTCTAACCTTTGGCAAGTGTCCATTGGAGCCCTGGTTAGATATCGGCTTCAGACCCAAACCATTTACCTCCCCAGTCTGTATATGCGAAGAAGAGAAAGAGACCTGATTTACAGCATTGTATAGTTATGTATTTTTTGTTGCTCTGATGTTAACTGTTTGACTACTGATTACTTGAAGTCTCACCTCACTCACTTCTGCTGTTGATAGTTCCTGTTTGGTGCAGTCACTGCTGGAGAGAGATAGAAAACGAAGCTGAAACGAAGTTTATGAGAATTCACAGCAACGACAACATCTGACTTTACGATCGCATCCAAAGACAGCATTGTTGGCGCTTGTAAATCTGCACTTTTGTCAATGAACATTTGTTTTATTTTGCAGCACACTGCCAGCGTCAAGTTCTGGACATCCAGTCCACAACCATGGTTAATGCTGATACCAATTTATTTTTAACATTGTGATAAATGAAAGAAAATAAAAAGCACAGATTTTTTCCCTCACACCATACAGTATACACAAAAACATATTTGACATGTCATTATATACACACATACCGATCATTGCGATAGAGCAGCTCTAACTGGTTTTTCTCCTGGTTCTCTTCTTTATTGGAAACAGCTGCAGACAATAACAGTCATCGACACAGTTTAACAGAAGAACTGTAAAAACGCTTTTTGAAACAGTGTTTGTCCACAAGCTACTGTTCTTAACCCATGTTTTTTACTTGGAGTATGATAAAGTACTGCTGGACATCACCCCAGTTGTCTATCTACACAGTCTATGCGTTGGTGCAGACATTGCATTAAAAATGATTTAGTGTCAGGATGATTTATTATAGTTTAGCGATCTCCCCCTGTAGTGACAGAACCAAACGTACCAGTGTCATCTTCAGGGGCCTCAGTGGTTTCAGAGTCATCATGGCTGTCAGCCAAACCGGTGCAGATGAGCTGCTGCAGGACGGCCTCAGCTATGGGCATCACCATGGCCGTGGTGGAGGTGTTGCTGAGCCACATGGACAGAAATACTGTGCAGCACATGAAGCCCAGCACCAACCTGGACGAGAGAAAAGGGCATCGACTGATATGTGTTTGTCTGAGTCTGTCTGCACATCATTATTCATCACAATACATTGTACTACATGTGTAAAAGTATGTGTTGCTTACATGCCAGGCTTCGCCCCTGCAATCATCACCATGCGCAGAGCGATGCGTTTGTGCAGGTTCCATTTCTCTATAGAAGCAGCCAGACAGATGACTCCCATCAACAACAAAGTGGTGTCTTTGCAGTACTCTGCAGCAACCTGAACACACACAAACATTCAAATGTTTCAAATTATAAAATGAGAATTTGGTGATGTATTATAAAAATCAACTAAAGTGATGATGCCTTTTATTTTCCCATACTTCACCCACTTCCCTACTTCACCTTCCTTCGTTTGGATCAACAGTTACAGTGTGCCACTTGTTCTGTTTAATCTGCTCTACTTCCCACCTGCAGGGTTCACAGCCTCAGCGGTGCCTCCTCACCTCTCACCTAAAACCTGCTGCACTTCCTCCAGTTGGGACTGTTTCACACACCCATCTCTCTCAATTTATTTCCATGTACTCAGTGGATGACAACCAGAAAAAAAGTGGGAAATCTCAGTACCTCAACCACTTTAACCAACCACCCAAATACTTGTTTTGTCTGACCAACAGTCCAGGAAGTGTGTGATCAGGTCACTCTGGCTACCAGCACAGTAAAATGCAACACGATAGTCGTACTGCAAAGCAACTATTCAGACGGCTTAATGCTCACTCACTGCTGACTAATACAAGCTACAGAGGTGAGACGTAATACAGTTTTGAAAAGAACACAACAAATGTCACATGGGATTGTGTATGAGTGTGTTATAGTGATGTAGTTAGTTAATCAGTTCCACTTTAGATTAACAGCCAGCAATCAAATGTCATAGTACCTGGGCCATTTACAATCAATGAGGAATACACGTCAGATAACAAGGAGATAATGTGTTGCTGCTGCATTTAGCATTTGTAAGGACTAAACATGAATAACACTCACTAGACCTACATCACTATCGTCAAGTAAAAGCATTAACCGGTCAATGGAAATAAGCAGCAATCATTTAAAAAAGCAAGAACTTGAGTATGTACTTTAATGCTCCATACAGGCATCCTGCCAGGGGTCACTCGTGGGTTCCTGTGAGACATTCAGGGTATCAGGGGAGACTGGGAGCACCATAATAGACTGAAAATGTTGCATAAAGCTCTCTGCTGGCATATTTACCAAACAGCACCACAAGAGGCTTACAGCAGTGTTAACAGGCAGCTTTGTCACTGTTTGTCAATGCGATTTGGTCACACGAGGCCTACAGCTCATATTTTATGTAATGCTGAAAAAAAAAAGATTGAAGAAGAAGGGGTGAGTTTAATGTAGGGAAAACTGTGTAGCTCGTATAAAAACAGTGGCAATGTTGGCTGTCATCAGTCAGTGAAACCAATAAAATTTTACCCGAGTTCAGACAGAGCTCAGCAGTGGTGCTAGTGCTTTGGTAATATATCTGAGTGGGTGTGGGGACATGTGAATGCATGCTCTCACAGATGAAAGAACATGGAGAAACATCAGTGGGATAATGATGATGATTGCCAGGTTAATGGCGTTTCTTCAACAAAGTGGCTGGTAAAACATTAACAGCTGAGTGACTCGGTCAATAGTTTATATTGACACAAACCTTCATGGACACTTATCCAAGACGTCCCTCGTGTTGTGCGTAAAGGCATACACTAGTGCACAACTTGTGTCCCTGAAACATAATTCACGGCACAGAAAAGCCTTTCACCTGATCTGGAATTACTCTATATTTCCATGTACAGCAATCTGATTAGCTGACTCTTGGTGCCAGCACAGTCACGCACAGTCACAACTGGATATCCCACCAGTCATGGTTCTCTCACTGGTTCCCTGCTTTGCTATTGAGCCACAAACAGTTCACCACATGTCCTAAATAATACAAATGTTTCTTTCACTTTTCCTCTTAGAGTGACAAAGGTTGACACACAGTAAAAATTAGTGATATTTACTGAGACGACATCATGAACAGTATAACAGGAATCCTGAGTTATCAAATGAGTTGTGTTCTGCCTCACGTAAACAGAAATGTCAGTGAAATCCTCAGACATATACCATTGATAAAATATAACTCTAATGTACTAACTCTAATTATGGTCTTGTTTGGGTTAACGCTAGTGGGTTCAGATCACAAAATCAAAAGACTCAACTCACAGCCTAACGTAGCTATTAGCCTCTTTTAGCTCACAGTTTCCGGCAGCCATTTTTTAGCTACTATAAGCTAACTGCACCATCATGCTTTAGCATCATATTAACAAAGTTTGTCACTAACTAGGAAGAAAGCCAAACACATAACTTTTAGCAATAGCTATCTATAGATAGCAGATATTTTTATTAAAGCTGGTAGACGCCAAAAGAGAATTAAAATAATACTAAATACTGAACGTAAATCTATGCTGAATTAATGTTATTGTTGCTAACACTGAGCCAAGTTTTTAATCACATAATGCTAGCACTCCAAATGGACGCTGACACTGACATTAACAATGCAAAAAGTATTATAAATGTTTGTGTCATTTTTCGAGTGAACTCTTTTTTCACGTAATTAGCTAATGGTATACTGTTAGCTCCATAGATTTCTGCTCTTTAAATTCAAATGGACAAAACTAATACATTTGAAATTATTAATACATTTGTGTAGTAATAATAATAATAATAATTTAGTTTGCACGTACAAATGTTATATGCAAAATATCATTGTATATGTATATACAGTGCAAAAAAAAGGGAACATCTCATCTCAACAATTCATTGCTCTTGATACTGTTTTTGCCAACTCAAATGAAATTTGAGAAACCATTTCAAATACTATCAACACATAAATAAAACTAAACAGACAGCTATATTTACCTCACTTGACTTGAGTACCCCAAAAAGTGGGTAGAGGAAAGCTGGGACCAGAGCAGCAGCACCCAAGGGAACGGCCTCTGACACCCAGTAGATTGCTGTAACGATCAGCACATATGCACAGCATGCCTCCTGCAAGCAAGTAAAAAAAGAAAAATCATTATCAACCAGCACAAAGACAAAGGTTTGTTGTTCATTTCCACAACAGCAGAGAGCACAAAAACTCTTCCTTTAATTTCAACAAAAAGAAAGGTTTAGAGCAATTTGCAAATGATAGTGAAAGTAGCCACACATAAATTAACTACTAATTCTGCATCAATTTTGTACATTTGCTATAAAAAATTAGCTGCATCCACATCCACATACAGACACACACATTGATGCACATGCACACACATGCTCTGCTAGGCACTTACACATGTTTAATACATTGGTCCTTCGACTTAAAGTGTTTGAAAATGTTAGAAAGGTGGTTTGTACTCAGTATCACACATACACACACACACCTAACATCATTATGCTGGTAATGGTTATTTAATATGAACATGCTATGTGCAATGTCACAACACCAGCAGGCTCAGTGACATGCTCCCCAACTATAAAAAAACTACACCAGTCTTGTGACATTTGTGAGGCCATCCATTATTAATTTACATCACCCAGAGAACAATCTAAACCCCAATTTCAAGTCTATATATTTTGTGTTCCTACAAAAACTGACAATACAGGTTTTTAACTATGGTTTTTAATTTAGTATATGGATAGTGTTTTATTTGTTGGGTATTTTCCCTCAACATAATTATACAACATAAATAGTTCCCATTGCCACATGCTGTGTAACTTTGTAGTACCTTTACATAAGAAGAACATTCATTATAACATCTAGCAGTGATGCTTCAGTTAATCTCAAATTAATAAACCCAGACGGGCGAAGAATTAGCCACAGGACTCCAGCATTAAGCGTGCCCAGACCAGGTCAAACTGTGCAATGGACTTCAAAGAAATCAGTTACTCTAATACGATAAATCCCTTTCTGAGTCTGTTAGATATGACTCATTTAAGTGTGTAGCACCTCTGGTGACCACTGTTTAAGTTCCATAAACTTTTTCTGTGGGCAATGATTAAATAATTAAAAAGGTGAATAAAATGAATAAACAAATTAATAAAATAGCAACGTTGTGATCAAAATATAAAAAAGTTATTGAACCTGTTTTTAGGTAACTGGTGTGACCCCCTTTTGAGTCAATGACCAGTAACTGTTTATTGACCCTACTTTTTTTAACCTAAAGCACAATCTTTTCCTGCCCCTAACCACTGGTCTTTGTGCCTAAACCCAACCAAGATGTTTTTTTGTTCATAATCATAATTAGTGTTTTTGAAATTTTCCACGATGAGTAATTAGAATTACACCAGCCACCAATATGATGCTCTTATGCACTGTGTGAGCATTTAGGTTGGAGGAGTTATTGGTATTCTCTCAGGTAGATGAATCAAGCAAAGTCAATAAGCCCTTAGGAAGCTTTCCTTTGCGCCTTCATAAGGAAACATGCAAACAAATAAATCCACACACTGAAACAAAGAAATCACACTTGAACAAAACAGCCCAATGATGGTAGTCAATGTATTGCTTACTTTATCTTTGTGATACCACAAGCAGTTTACAGTCTTGTGAGCCAAAAAATCTTTAATACTAAGAAATCCTGAGACATCAAGTGACAACACTGAACTGTAACAACACCTCCAAAGACTGTGATGCAAGTATATGCCTGATGAACTAAAAGAGATAAAAGTGATGAAAATGCCAAGTTCTGCTTAATTTGTCTCCTTATGTGCACATACAATTCAGGGAATTACAGTTAAACATGTGCAAAGTATGCAGTGACTTTAGGTAGGTTGACGCCTAATTCTGCACCTGATTGCAAGATTGCTTTTATTAGCTGTGGCATCACATTTTTTTTTTGGATGGTTTAATGTGGATTTAACTTGAGAGGAGGAAAGAGGCATTTCCAGGCATTAGGCACCGCTGCTGGATTAGGCTGAGAACAGAACAAGGTGTTTAAGTTCATAATCAAAGTGGGCCTTGCCAAAGAAAATGTTAAAATTTAAATCCCCTCACGACACATACCAACTTTGTAAAGCAAGAAAAGTTGGTAAAAAAAATATTTTTGCTCATTAGCAGCTTGGTAACAATACTTTAACAGAACGTCACATTCAGGAAAAATGACGTAATCAAGGATAACGAGATTAAAGCACAGCTGAGAGTGTGAAGGGTGATCTGTCAGAGAAGAATGTAAAGAGGAAAAGACAAGTGGCATTAGGATAGAAACAAATAGACAGATAAAAAGAGACAAACATGGATGGTTAAATAAACACACGGGGCGAGAGATATACAACACTGATTCAGCAGTCACTGATCATTGATTATTGGTCTCAGTCAAATATTTATCTGTGTTTCTTTTTCTAGTTTTGCTAGTTAAAGCCAAAGTGCTGGGTAAGCAAAGAGGCAAGAACCACTGTGACAGCCAGACTTTATTCTGAGACGTGTCAGGGAGCAAAAGTCAATACATGCTGTTATTTTAATCAAGGGGAGCCTGTGTTTGTTTCAAGGTTAAACCTATTTTGAGGATAATCAAAATTATCTCAAATGTAAATCACCTTATTTCATGATGGTTGTCTTCTTCTAAGAGTTTTCTTCAAAATCAAAACAATTTTTTTTAGACTAGCTGACATAGGAAAACAGAGAATGACAGACAACAGCCGCCGTGACAAGCATGGAAATGGAGGAGTTTTTAAAAATCCAGGCGAAAAATCACTTGATTTTCTGAGGCTGCAAAAGAATGTGATGCTGGAGTGCCTGAGGTGAAATGGACAATGTTTGTGTGTGATTGTATACAGTATGTGTGTGTGTGTGTGTGTGTGTGTGTGTGTGTGTGTGTGTCTCAGCAGGTTGCACTACATTATCACTGCCAAGACTAAGAGGCTTGAGCTCTAATGGAGCTTTCTGGAACAAACATATATTAAAATACATCACCATCCATGGTCATAGATAATTCAGATTGACCAGATGGTGTGTATCATTTTCAGATATACATACAGGTCTGACAGCAACATGTTATATTGTATACTAAAACATAGTGTATATTAATGCCAGTACCTGATTAACATCTTGTTGTTATCCACAACATTAAGTCTTATGTGAAGTGTTTTTTTAATAAATATCAACAGTAAATTGCTGACTGACACAAGACTAAAAGACAATAGATGAAAGTTTAGATGCATACTGTAGAAATTAGGAGATAACAGGTAACAGGGGGTATGACAGGCAACGAAGGAATGCGCTGCCTAATGGTCTCTAAACAAAATTTGAACTATGTACTTTTAAATCACAAAAAATGTCAGCAAAACTATGTCAGTCAGTGCTGGAGATCTGACAGTGAAACATCTGAACCATCACAGATCACAGAACATCAAGATGCAGCTGCATTCAAAACAAGCTCCACCTGGGGATTCACTGAAGCATCAGTAGTTGGGATTTTAACACTTGGGAATGTTTTTGTTTTGCAGGTATTTACATATAAGCTAAAGTACTGGATAAATAAAAAATCTGACTTCTCTACTCAACAGCTTTATTTTTAATTTATGTGGGGACACAAAATGGCAAAGGCATAACTCAGCACATCTGCCCCTGGCTCTGCATCTCTATCTTGTGTATTAGTCTCTTCTCTCTTTATGACCTGGTCTGACTGCATCCAACAGATGTTCTGTCCTGCTGCAGCTGGACAAAGTACGGCTCTGAATACACACACACACACACACACACACACACACACACACACACACACACACACACACACACACACACACACAGTCAGTCTGAACCCCTGTCACATTCCAGACACAGCCTTGGGTCCCTAGTGTCGTAAGTAAGCCACGTGGGGTCAAAATCCAGCATGGCGGTAGGTTGATTATATAACTTAATTGCTTGGACTGTTTTTTTTTTCTTTCTAGCAAAGTTTTTGTTCTTTTGTTCTTTCTTGGCCTCATCCTGGGCCTCCTACTTGTGCCAAACATCCTCTAGTCCTGACATAACAGCAGGGGTGACAGAGCTGACTGGCTGATGGCTGAACTTGTGTTTTCTTGAATATTAATGTCAGTGTAAGAACATCTGTGACACAAAAGAGCTCATATATAACACATACAGTACACAAACACACCTGTTGCTACTTAATCATCACACGCTGTTTAGCTACTGCCTTGTTTTAGCAAGTGTGAATATTAACAATGTATTAAGGAACTTGCCACTGTATTCTTATTTAGTGGAATATGAGCCAGAGACAAACACACTGTCAGGTGTCACTACATTTGAATATGTAGTATTATACATAATACTATTTGCCCTATAGACTGCCTCTTTATGTGTACATTAGGAATAACATACCCTCATTTTCACCCTTTTGGTGAAAGGATTTCACAGAGAAATTACCCTCACAAACAAGAAAATGTGATAATTAAATGTCTTTTAAATGTATGAGATGCAGCTCCTGTTGTTTTTGGGGTGACTGGAGGTTTTGTGTGGGTGCCCTTCAAGTGAAAAAAATGGAGAGCGTAACATTTAGGGTATCACGAAAAGGGCAGAATTTGGTGCCCTTTCAGTTCTGTCCTTGATGTCCCCCCATGTGAAAACACAAACTGTCACTGTTTAATCTTTTATGTAGCCTCACAATTAGTCAACAGCCAACAGTATTTTATTTAGTTTATTCTGGTGCAGTGCTGCTCACTAGTTTGCTTTTCTACACCTTATTTAGATTGTTCTGTTGTCTTTGCATCTGTGCAGTCTAAGCTCACAAAACAAAGGGATCTATGAAATGCAGCTAAGAGTGATTCCAAAGCTGCAAAAGCAAGAAAAGGAGATGAGAGGCCATTGGCCACTAGACTGATGCCCATTGGAACATAAACATCTGTCGAGGCATGTTTAAAATGTATCCTGCCAGGAAAGTCTTAAGACATTTTGAGTAAAACTGCCAACAGATAAATAAATGTAGAGACTTGCAAATCTAACTTCTTTAGTAGGCGTGGAAACATGCATGATAAAGACACAGTGAGGAGGTAAATGCAATCTGGAGACACACTAGTCAACAGACTTCCAGCACTGCTATATGACATAACTCCTGTATTTATATTTGTAAAAATGTAATCTTTATTGGCCATTAAGTGAATCTGGTGAACATATTGTTGAACATACACATATCATCCCAGCAGACACAACACGCTGCAACAAAACTCTACTCAGGATGTGATTTACTGTATTTTTGAAGACAGGAGGCTAATCTGTCTCTTGGCAGCACATGTTTTCAATAAAAAGGCGAATGCTTGGACAGATTGGATTTATGCAGATTGAGATAATTCTATTGTTTGTAAATTCACATATCTGATAAAAAAAAATCTTAAAAAGCAAGCATGTGGTACAATACAGAAAAAAACTCATGATCCCAAAAGAATATCAAGCTGTTCTCTCTCCCCCTCTCTCTCTCTGTTTCTCCCCCTCCTTCTTGGCTTTTAAGCAGAACACTGATCTCCATCTCATCAACATGTCGCGACATCTCCTCTCCACACACACACACACACACACACACAAAGCTCAGCTGATGATCGGGACAAGCATGAATCAAAACAGAGGACAGTGTGCCTTTTGATTGATTCTTTCTCTCTCTTTCACCCACAAACACACACACACACACAAATCCCATCATGACACTACAGCCATCAGCAGCAACCAGGAGGAACACCAACACATTAACTGGATGTTTTCTAGGTATTGAATAAACTTGTGTAGTTTTCTGATAGATTTAATTATAATTGTGTAACTGTAAATGCATGTACTGTATATTGTAGTTGTTGCTATTTTTACCTCTTGTTTTGTCTGTCTTATCATTATAGTAACTCACAGTATGCTTTGGATATTGTTGTTGTCTACTCATGTTAATTAATCAGTTTTAATATTTTTGAAATACAGAAGTCAAAGTCAGTTCATATTCAGTTGGATGTATGAGCTGATTTTGTCACACAAGCGTTTATGTTTCTTTTACTCACACTGGTGGGGTGGATGAGAGGTAAGGGAAGCAGGGACAGCGGGATGAACACCACGAGGATCAGTTTTCTCGCCTTCCACAGCTTCCTGAACAGATCCATCCTGGCTGCAGCTTCCAGCCTCATGGGTGACCCGGGGCTCTGAATCGGACCGGCCACAACTCAGCAGAAACAGACGTGAGAGTCAGGAGCCGGCCGGTGGGGAGAAGTCCCAAAGCACCTGGGAAGAGCTGGAGGAAAGGCGAGGACGAGGGAAGCCGTCTGCTGGGTTAGTGTAAAGTTCTGATTTGGCTGTGCGCTTTTACGCACAGACAGTACACGCCGACCGAACCTCTGTGTGTGTCTCTCAGGTAAGTGACCTGAATTTGCCTTTTCTAACCTAAGCTTTACTTCCACCGCGTCCGACTCCCGTGTCGTGCACTACACCCGACGTCCCTCTCCTCTGTGTGTGTGATGCTCCCAGAGGCTTCAGGTGAGGCTGCTGGCACATTTATGAATCTGGATAGGTATGCTAATTAACCATGACTTGGCCCACACCTTCTCTGTCTCTGAGTGGACCAATCAGAATTGAGTCAAGTTTGCACAAGGGAGAGTCCAAATTAGGGGAGACCATGGAGGAAATGGTGGGGGCGAGGTCAGCCCGAGGTGGGGTGGGGGGGTGGGGGGTGGGGGGGGGGGTTGCAGGAGAAATATTAAAAAACAGATGTTAAAAATACCATTGTGCGTAGAACAGATTCGTAATGGCTGAGGACAGAAGATTTAATAGATATAGATTATAATATAGATTTCAATCATAAACATAAAACAGAGTGAACACAAGGAGCCCAGGACCGAGACGAGAACCACTGAGGTCAGGCTGCAGTTACACACTGCCCTCTAGAGGATCCTGTAAGTCAGTGCAAGTAGACACCACCGCTCTCATGCAATCACCAGCTTTAGATTCACACTTTTCTACGTTGACTTAAGTAATAATGTGAATGCAGGACTTTTACTTGTAACAGAGGATTTCTCCTCTGTGTTACTGCTACTTTTCTTCTGTATAAAATATCTGAGGCTCTCTGTTCCATGACTGATCACATCAACTCAATCAATCGAATCAAGGTTAGTGATTAAGTTCACCGATGGGCCTTTATAAGTACTATTTTAATAAGTATTTATTTTATTTATCATTTTAAAGCACTCTTTCTGGTAAAATGACCTGATGATGATGAAGTCAAAACTTTGTGTCTGTGGCATTTGTCTTGTTCAGATTTGATTTCAGATTTGATCATGTTTTTGCTGTACTCCGTGAAAGGAAAAATATCTGATATTTAGCCGACAAGCATTTTAATAAACACCATTTAAGGAAAAGTTGGGAAAAGACAAATTAAAATCTGTGATTTGCATAACAGAGTTTCAGGTTTATATCTGGATCCAGTGGCAAAGGTGTGTTAAGTAATAGTTTTCCAAAGTAATATTCATCATGGCTAACAGTTTCCTCACAAACATTGACACAAAATGATGAACCCTGACCCATCGCTGCCTGAAAACACTGAGCCCTTAGTGGATGCTCATTTTACACCCAATCATGATACTCTGAAATGTTACCTATTAACTTGCTAATTTTAAATCATCGAGAACAGTGTTATTTTGCCTGTGTTTCAGCATCAAACTCTAAATTTGCTTATATTTACAAAATACAAATAAGTTGTTCAAAAAATTCTGAAATTTCTTTTAATGTGCGATTTTCAGATACATTTTGAGTTAATAAACAAATGATAGATTTTAATAATTTTAGTTAAGAAACTGTCCCAACTTTACTAAGTAACTACACCCTTGAGTGATGTCATGGTGCACTGACCTGGCCTTGACCTCTGCATCACTGCAGTGAGGTGATATAATGAGGTTATAAAAAACCACCAGATAAAACTGTCACATGCTGTGTCACCTACACAAAGTCGCTAAGGTTGGTGCATTATGGTGGCAGGAACAGACCCCAGTCAGAGTAACAAAACACCTTGAACACAAGGAGTAAATTTAAAACCCTGTGGAGGGCAGTCACATGATAGAAGTTCATAAGCAGCATTTCAATTCACCAAACAAGCAAACAGCTTTTTCTCCATTGTGTAATGAGGATTAATTCCTAGCTTCAGCTGCAGCAATCAAAATTGCCTGGCTGCCTTGTAAATGCAAGGAGACATTTATAAAGATTATCCCACTCAATCTACTGAGATACATGATACAAAGAAGAATGAATTAGATTTATTAAAATGACAACAATAAGTGATAAGCAGGAAGTGCGCTGTTTAATGCCAAAATGTTTTTATTGTTATAAAACTCTGACAACACACACATAAATCTAGCACCACAGGCTTTTGGCTCATCTGGATAGGACTTATTGTGTGCGTGTATGCATGTGTGCATGTGTGTGTGTGTGCATGCATGTGTGTGTGTCCTCTACATTGGACCTTTGAGCTTACATAACCCAATCACTCCTGGCTAACTCTCTCTAAAGCTCTTTTAGTTCTAAACAGTGTAAAACTTTGTCAATGGTTTCACACTTCACACATGTAGTGTTCACATTTTGTGTGTGTGTGTGTGTGTGTGTGTGTGTGTGTGTGTGTGTGTGTGTGTGTGTGTGTGTGTGTGTGTGTGTGTGAGAGAGAGTTAGATCGGTGTGACTTGATTACACTTTTCTCTATCTGTTGTCACACACACAACCAGTGTTTGTCCAAAGTAGAAGTCACGCCAGGTCACTGTCTCTAGACTGGCAGCGGCCTGTAGAGCGTCTCAGCAGGTGAAGCTAGTGGTTCCTTCATTTGGCCGCTCTGGTCCGTTTGCTCCTCCCTGTAGTTTTGATTGGATTAGTGGTGCACCTGCTCCTTGTTTGGATGTTTGGATTGCTTGTGTTCTCGTCTGCAGGGCTACAGTTGCTGCCAGATATGCATGCGCAAGTTTATTTATGTGTTAGTGTGCAGGCCTGCAGCTGGTATGTTAGATCATAAGTGCAAACAAGTACTGTTGCACAGTATTTTGTTTTCATGACATGATGAGGACCTAGCAACTTTCAGTTCACCACACTATGGGGATCTGTCTCCTACTTTTCAGCTTTTTACATTTATTTTGTTTAGGACTTCTTCCACCCTAGAGACAAAGCAGAGGTCTTTAGATGGAAAAAACCATAGCAAGACAAAAAATACACTATTAACAATTTATTTATTAATAAATTAATAAAAAATTAGTCTCAAAAAGGCAAAAAAAAATTAATCTCATATATTTTTGCATCATCTTGCTTAGACTGCCACTTTGATGGAGTGTGTTAATATGATATTAACACACATGTTATCAAGTGCATAACCTGCTCAGGCTTCGGAAACATATTTATCTTACATGAATACTTCTATATTCAGTACAGAGTTTTTCATAAACCCTGATTAATCTGAGGAGGAGCTGTCCAGCTCACTGTGGTGCTGGATACTGTTAAGTAAGTAGGTAAACAGCAAAGGTCACATGTACAATTTTCTTGACTTTAAGTTATGTATTTAGTTATGTATTATTTCCCATGCATATGAATTTCACAGAGTCAGTAAATTACTAATTTCTTAATTTTGCTTCATTCATTTTTCATTATTTTACATTGTATTGTCACAGCTATGGTTCACAAGGTAAAGTAGGTGTAAAAATAACGTGTATTTTTAAAAAAAGTGTCTGTTAAATGTGTTATCAGGATGTCTACCATCATTTAAGTTGTTGCCACAGAATGCAATAGTATATACAAGCAGAGTTCACATGTTCTGCCAGGTTATTTATTTAAGACATATTCCGGGTACCTCAGCATCCTCCCCCACCCATTGTTTTACATGCAGTAGCATCTGAGTACCACAAGATGGTGTTGTATTCCTCCCCAGTGTTTGTGTTAAAGCTGCAATCAGTACACCTTTACTTTACTTGGCAGATACTTTTATCCAAAGCGACTTACAGGGAGCTATAGTGTGCTGGGGGTGGGGACACACCTGGTGGGGGATGGGTTAAGAGTCAGACTGGGATTCGAACCTACCACTTCTGCATCCCAGTTACTTAAACCATTGAGCCACCAGGCCACCTATAGTGCTTTGACAAGCATCCTTTAAGAGAACAGAAACACAACATTACTGCCAAGTTACAAGATTAAAAAATGGTAATTGTAGAAATTATTAGACATTTTAGACAACAAAATGGTTCTTTAATTTTGTTTTTTTTGTTGTTTTTTATGAAGCCACTATTCAGCACTCTGTTGGTCATCTTTGGTATGACTGATTGAAAAGAGGAGGCTGTTCCCCTCTGGATTATAGCTTAGTAAAAAACCTGAAATGTAAATAGGAACTTGGTGCCAGATTGCAGCAAAATCTAACCTCAAATTAGGAATCACATCCAAAACACATCAAATACAGACACACAACCACAAGCGCACACTCTTCAGATTAGGAATCAAATCTAAATCTATCTCATGCTGAGGTTGGCGAGCTCCACAGCCCTTTCAATCCTTTTTAACCTTTGTTTTGTTATTTATTTTATGTCTTTTGTGTTCATTAGTTCTAATGAAAAGAGTTTTTATTTGATTTTTTCTCCATTTCTGCTATTTCCATATAAAATTATTCAATTTCATTACTGAAGATGAAATTTGACAGAAAACCAATTTACACTGAGCCCTCACATTGACCTTTCTTGGAACAATACTGACTAATCACCTTCTTACTACTAATTGACTGCAGCCAGGTCCCGCAGCGCAAATGAAATGGAAGATCAGACAACCTCCAGGGGTCCCAGAGTGTCCCTGTCTCTCTGAGTGTCAGTGCACATTTACACATTCATCTGTCTGACGTCTTATTTCTAATCTGCCACTGCAAGTCGCCTCCTAGCTCTAATGAGTCACTCAAAGCTCAGATCTTCACTTAAATCCTCGGACAGATTTACAGCCAGATCAGCATCTTGGTCTTGAGAGTTGATCTACATGTTCTTAAACCAAAGAACCATGAACCATGAAAGTGAAAGAAGAAACCTTCCATTACTGATCATAGTTTTCACTATAGATTAAGTTTTATTTTGTCTGTCTTTTTTCTATTCTGTTCATGTCTCACCTGCTTCACTTCTCTCTTCAGCTGCTGTCATGACCCAGTTTATACACTGAAATCAATAATGTTATCTCAACTCCCATAATTACCTCTGTGATGGAAGAGGTGTTTTTGAGGCAACACTCCTTTCCTCAACATCTCCACATCAATTAACCACTGTGGCAGTGCTTTCCTACTTCCAAAGTAACATTTTTATACAAACAAACATCTGTATGAAACCTGTTTTTTTCCCACAAAAACAACTGAATACTTCAGCTCAAGGGCACTTCAAGTACACTCAAGCAGTGGTTTCAGGATTATTCCCCTGCTGGTCCGTGGATTTGAACCAGCTGTCTTTAACCCCTGATTGGACTTCAAATCTCGCCCCCCTTTGTGTTTGACCCAAGTTTCTCTCCTCAGGGGTCAGACGTAGTCGGCGCAGCAGGAGTCAGAAGTCTAAAGACACCACTGGTCTTGCTAAAAACACTCAAGCAAATGTGAAATGCTTTTATTATAAGTAGGAGAAACATGAGTCCAATCAGTGATAATCTTTCAATCCAGTATCCCACTGTGCTGCAGCCAAGACCCAGAGAGTTGTTTATTGATGGCGTGATGATGTTGTGGCTGGGAGAGCTGACTTATGTGCTGCGCAGATGCACTGAAAGTAATGAGTCGACTTAGTTTGGGAGCAGACAGGCAGCTGAAAATAAGAATGTGGAATGTTAAATGGTTCATATAGGTATGCTAAAAAAATATTTTTATCTTAGTTTTTTGACCATGTTTGTACCTGTAAAGTAAAATAGCGCAAACTGATTGCAGGTACGTGTGATTTAAGCACTTTAATTGAGATAGTTGTTATTGGTGAGGTATCTGTCCAGGGTCTGGTAGCTGGCAACAGCTGATTCCAAATATTATGCCACAAAATTGTAGTAGGTCAGTAATTGAAATCAGATCAGAAGTTAAAATTCATAATTTTTTTTATATTGATCCTCTGTTTTCTTCGCAAAATACAATTTTCACTGCTTAACATTAAATGTCCTTTTAGCTCTGTTTTTGGTCTCCACCAGTTCTTTAGGAAACACATTTGTCACTATTTGCGAGCTATGTTTATCTGCTTTTTGACACTTAAAAAAAACCCAACAACAACCATTAAAGATGCTGGATGAAAATCCAAAACCACAAGCTGAAAGTAACCACAATGTTAAACAGAGCTAAGAGGAACTGCTCAGTAAGTCTGAGTGATACTTACTTAATAAAAACTGAGTTTTTAGACATTGTTAACATAAAAAAAAGGATTAAACCTACAATTCATTCAAGCTTACAATTTTGAAACTATTCTCAAAGTTCTATGAAAGAATGAAAGTTAAAGTAATCATGATCATCCATTGTCAGTGGGGTCCAAGTGAGGTTACAAAACATGTTGTAAAATGAATGTGATACTTTTACCATTCTCTGAAGTACTGTAATACATGCAATACACTGTAATGGAACACAGTGTTTCACGGGAACGACAGATTCTTGTAGGTTAGTGTGGAAGTAGAGTGGTAGTATCACTCTGATTCCCTTCAACAAGAAACCAGTGAGATTGTTCACTGGTTATTGCAGAAAATAGGATCTGTGACAAAAGTTTATGATGCTTATACGCTTTGTTCAGCAACATAATCTTCACAAACGAATGGCACTTCCATGATTTGTAACCTAAATATAATAGCCAGTAGTAAAAATCGAAGCCCAACTTTGGCACAGCTCGGCCTCATTAACCCCCTTTTTCTCCAGATCTCCATCATTTGTCTCGCTGCCACAGATGGCTTGAACCTCAGTGAGATGACTTATTTTGCCCTCTTGTTAGAAGAAAGTCCCTCTGTCCTGTATGACCCTGCACTTCTATAGTTAGCTCTACTCGTTGGCTTTGTATGCTGATGTTACAAATGCACACGCACGCGGATTCATATGGTGAATATTTATTAGGACATACTGAAACAATATGCTGAAACAGGCAACGGTGCATATACACAAACACAATACAGGAATCTGTATGTGTGCATTAACATAAATTAACAGCATTAACAGAAATCCAAAGTGTGTTCAAGTGTGTCTGCGTGCACGTGTGTGACAGTGTACTGTGTTTTTGTATTATATAACAGTATTTAATGTGCTCTAAGATGCCGGATTAGGGATTAGGCTGATAGTGACAGAGCTTTAGATTGCCACTGCCTGTGAGTATGTGTTTGCGTGTGACAGAGAGAGACACACGGACAGACTTCCAGTGTGTAATAGTCCTCATACTAAACATACTGAGTACACATAGCTTTATTATACATCAAAACATGAGCCTGTGTTTCCTCTGTCAGGCTGATAAGATGAGGAGCGAGCGCCCTGTGACTTTTTTTATGAGGTAAGTCAACATTTATTTACAGACATTAAAGCTTAAATCACTTGAACTTTTCCTGGACTTCTGGAAAAGTTGCATTGATATTTTCTCTCAATTTAGGGGAAGAGCCCCACTTTTTCCTTTTGGTAATTTTGTTTGTAATATTTTGCATGTGTTTCTTGTTGTTTTGTGTGGTTTTGTTTTGGCATTTATTTTGAGTCACTTTGTAGTTGTTGAGCATCTCAAGAAATAAGAAACAACAAACTTTTGAGGCTCTGGCGTTTTACGTTTTAGTGTCTTTTAGCTAAATATTTAGATTTAGCATCAAACAACATTTCTGTTTTGGTTCACTCTTGTTGTTCTGTGTTGTTCTTGTTACAACAGGCGGTGATTTTCGACAAAAACATCTGATAAGTAAGGTCTGATAAGTTATCTGCCCAGTTGGATTTGTGTTTGTGGCCAGACACTCCAAATGAATGCAAATGTCACTGCACATGAACTGATGTTCATCATCAAGACATCAAGTTGTACTATTCTATTTTCTTGGAGGTACTTAAACAACAAACAAAATCCTTAGTTTCACTTTGGAGTTTGACCAAGAAATAAGAGTGATGAGTACAAATGCAAGTTTCATCTGTCTCATCCATATCCACCCATTGCTTCCTTAATCCTCATAATCCTGCTCACTCCTGCTCAGTCCAATCTGCTCAACTTGCACTAATGGGAGACCACATTACACACACAGCCCTGCCAGTAAACACTTAGGTCTTAAAAGTGGGAATATGCCATAATCATCTGTAAACCCCACTTTCTTTTCCATATCTACCTTTTACTTTTGCAATCAACTTTCAGTGTCTTCTTTGTATTTTGTGCCATAAAGTCCTGTAGTTCCTTTTCTGCATCCAGCGTTTACCCACAGTGTAAAGCAGTCTGCTCATTGGCTTGCACTATTTATACCTATAGCATGTTTCATAATTAATATGGTAATGATTTATTGATTTTAAAATGCTGTTGGTAGCATAATAAGAATATGAAATGTCACTTAAAGCAGCGTAAGAACAGAATGAAATCACATGTAAAGACTGTTTTATGGTCATTTTCATAATAAAAGGACTTGTTTGACTTCTTGGCAAACGTCAGAGGGGAGGCTTCAGATGTTATGTTTGCCTTTTTGTACTGTACACTATGTACACTATGTGAAGAAACAACAGTTTTTCTTTATTGTTGGTGGTGGATTTAGTGTAAAGCTGAGATTTGCTCTGTAGAAATTATTCATCACTATGTTGTATTTTGTGCAAGTATTTGAAATGAACACAGCCTATGCATTAAAAGCAATCCCCTAGATCCATTAAATCCTGACTCCTAAAAACTGTACTTCTCTGTTCCAGTCCCATTTTAGGATGTACACTTGTAGAATAAGTTTATTTTTACTGTAATAACTTTGCATAGACCAGCTGTAATTTGATGGCTTAAAATAAAATGTGGGATTGTGCCTTTGAAGCCTTTCCTGTGTCCACTTTGGCAAAGCTCTGGCTGTAAATAATGAAGTCTGTGGCAGCAGAGCCCACTGTGTCCCCGTTTACTGACCGAACAGATGATAGATGGCAGTTTTTTCAGGCTAAAAGCGAAAGATCTCACTTCATCGCTCTTTGTGTTCCAATCTCTTGCTGTCTTTCCTCCTCTCTGATTGTTTTCCTCCTGCTCTCATGTCATCGCTCACAATGTCTGCTCCTCTCTCTCTCACTTTTTCATCACTCTCCAGCTCTACCTCTTGTCTTTTCTCTCTCCATCTCTCTCTCTCCTATTTTTGGCCCCAGATGCATCAATTATTCACATCTGTGCATGGACTTTCTGACTAGCAAGCTATCAGCAGGAACTATCAGGGTCATCATATTACACCTGAGCATCCACCTGTGACACATACAGTTCCACAAGGGGATGCAGGCACACACACACACACATACACACACACACACACGCGTGCTCACAGCAACAAACAGATGGGGTTGTGCACAGACTTAGAGGGAGATATAGGTAGGTACTGAAGTCACGTTTTCCATCACATGGATGCGGTAGGAAACAAAGGACATTCAAAAACAGTCAGTGAATTTATTAAGCACCAGAGAAAATGCTTTATAGACTGAGTGTTACAAACAATCAGAGCTACTGATACTGACTATTAACTGATCTGGAGCTACACATGTGTCCATTGGATCTGATGGAAATGATATAATAACACAACATTCCAGTGATCTGAAAGAGAAAAAACTTCTTGCATTGTAGTGTAGTGTGATCTTTGATTAAGAATCAGCTTAGCTCTCTGACTTGATGTTCAGTGACTACTGCCTTACGCTGAAAAAAATGTTACTTTGAACCAACTTAAAAAAAAATACTCTAATTTGTTACGGCTAAATTTATTAGTTTTGGTGAAATTATAATTCTAAATGAACTGAAACTGTATATTTTTATTTAAATTTAGTCAAAAGTATTTATTTTTCCAGAATCATAAGTGTACATTGAAACAAACTAAAAAGCTAATTTATTTCAAAGACATTAAACTTTTTTTTACACTTTGGCATAACATGATTTATCACTCAATTTCAACTTTCTTTTTTTTTTCTTTGGTTCAGCTTTATTTTGTATTGAATTTGAACTTAATTTTCTACCTTAGTTTAACTTCATTTTTCATTCATTTTCAACTCAATTTTACACATTGGTTAAACCTGATAGTTTGATTAAGTTCCAAGTAAAATTGTTCTTTGGTCTTAATTAACTGAAACACTCTAATTTGTTACATGCAATTTTGTTAAGTTATTTTAACTTATATATTTCAGTCAGTGTAAAAAAATTCAATTTATTATTATGCATATTTTTATAACAAAAAACAAAAAATGCAAAAAAAAGCACTGAAGTCTTCTACAGAAAATCCAAACACCCAAAAAATAGGCAAAGTTCTGGTTATTCCAAAAGACCCACCATTACCGAAACTCTTTTTTTACATCTTCAAAAATACAATGATCGGAACATCTCACTTTTAAAATGTGGGATTTGTGATGTAAAATTAACATTTTAACACTGTGCAAACATGGCTACAGTTCCACAAAATCAATGACAGAACCATTTGAAAGATGAAAATTCAGATGTAAAAAAATCTGATTATCTTCCTTTCTTTTAAATTAGTCTGTTCCTTCGCAAAACAATCTAACAGAAATTCTTTACACTTCCTTGTAGTGTATCAGAGTACAAATAAGCTATAAAAAGAAAAAACAAAACAAAAGCAGTGTCCAAAGGTCTTTTTGGCTGAGTGTTTAGAGCTTCAAACTGAGACTACAGACTCTATGTGTCATTTTCTTTAGCTTCTCCATGAACAGTTTCTGCAGCACATCAAAGGTGTATTAAGCTCTCTAGGATAGCTCAAGTTGAGAGTATAAAACAAGCCAAATAACAGAGCACACATATGTGCAACTCATTAAGGACTTTCACACCTTCCGAAACCCAGAAGAGAGGAGACTGCTGTGTTGTTATTGATGTCTGTTGTCCTTCAGGCTTGCCGTAGTTGTAGGAGGACACACAAGGGTTTATAAGGTTTGGAGGAGGATCGAACGATCTGAGTGACTTCATGTAATCACGTGACACGATCACCTTTGATTTGAAGAACATATTTACTTAAGAACAAATTTGTTTTTTCTTGGTTTCTTCCATAGTAAGTGGTTTTGAATTTTAGGTAAAGTGAAACAAACAGATTTAAACAAAAATGTACAATTTTGAATTGTAACAACATGAATTTTCAAGTCAAGTCTCACTTTTTTCAGTGTACTTCAATTTGGCTGATGCTGTTTTTTGCCACAACTATCCCCACCACCATAAGAAAATGGTGACAGTTAATGCAGGCTCCACATATGTGCATCTACTAGAAGATAAAACACTCTGAAATACTAAATCAGTAAGCTTATTTTCTGACTTTTTAATGAAACTAAAGAGCATTAATGCTAGTCCCTATTAGATCAGAATCAACAGAACTGCCTTTGGTCACTGGTTCTTAATGACCACCCTCATTGGAGTCCATCTCAACAACAGATTTGTAATAGCAAGGTTGGGCAGCAAAGATGTTACGCCTTACACTTATGTAGGTCCTTTAATGCGCTTCAGAGCTTGTTACACCCTCTCCATTACCTGTTGGTCAGACAGCGGAGCACCTTTTTCATAAGAGGTGCTTAGTGACAAGTAACGGTACAGGAAGTCACTCCTACCAGCAACCATCAGTTTGTCAGTCATTGACCTCTGTGTCTGGAGAGAGAGATCTCCTCTGAAAGTGCAGTTTTGTGTACAGTTGGATCATGCAACAGAAAGACTGCTCATCTAGACTCTGATGCTCTACTGTATGATTCTGGCATGGAGAGATCTCTAATTTATCTATCTGTCTACTTAATATACTGAAACATCAGTGAGAGAGAAACAGAGAGGCAGAGAGGGAGAGAGCAGCAACCAGGAATATCAGGACTTAAGGCTGCATGAGTTACAGCTCAGCACAGCTCAGCGAATGAGTTGCTGTTATGCAAGAGCTCGGTCAGCCCTGCTGGAGATCAGAGAGAGAGGGAGAGAGCAGCGGACTACAGTAAGTGAGCAGCGAGAGCACGAGTGAGCAGGCTGAGGGACGGAGAGGAGGAGGCTGGAGAGAGACAGCAAGTGAGGAGAGAGGAAAGAAGAATACAGCTGGATCTACATACACATACACACACACATTCACAGCCCCTCACATCATCTCTTTCTCTCTCATATCTTCATGCAGCACGGCAGCATCATGAGCGGCAACACAGAGAGGCTTTTCCTCCCTCCTCCGAGGCAGTGAAGAGGAGGTGAGACGAGAAGTAGAAAAGGGAAGAAGAAAGAGAACAGTGGAAGGACAGAAAAAGAGAAAAGAAAACTCTAAGAAGAATGATGCCACAAACTTTTCCCTTAAGGATCTTTACTTCTCATTCAGAGCCAAAACACCTGACCATGGGACTGTGAATCCCTCTTCCTTTCCTCTCATACAGTTCTTCTTCTTTAGTACCTAAGCCAATGTATTCAAAAGTGGGAGCCACTGGTCAAAGTACCAATACCCACCTCTGGATGCTGCTGTGCCCACTGCTCTGTGCTCTGACGCTGGCTGGAGGTTCCACAGTGAGCACTGAGGATCCGCATAGCACTACAGCCACACCGGTGCTGGAGGAATGGACCGGCACACCGATCCAGCTGCAGCCGGACCTGCAGACTGAAGCCCAGAGTCCAACAGAAGCACAGACGGAGCCACAGACAGAGACACAGACTGTTACAGCCACCAGAAATTACACAGGTTAGTCTTTTTGTCACTCACACATTGATTTATTCTCTTTTTCCTACTGAAACATTTCTTTGTATGTTAGAATTTAATTGAATTTTTTGCTTGTGGGCAAAAACGTTGGAGTTGCCCAAAGCTGCAAATGCAGATTATAAGAACTATTCAGAGCAATTAGGTAAAAGTAACAATATTCAAAAATGGTAAATTACTACACACACAACACCCTTGGACACAGAGTCCATGAAACCAAGAACTGCCAGGTCTTACCCTGACATACTATGGCCTATGTGACTTCTTGACTTGATCAGGAATTACACCAAAGCTTTCGTCATGTCCACTATGTGTTCCAATTAGCCTTAAAGATTCTAGCAAATGTGGGAGATTTAAGAAAAACATACAGCGAGTGAGATCCACCAATCTTTTTGCAAGTGCTGCACCAGTTATGACAAAGTCTATTTCCCTGTTAGTTTAACCTGAATATGACCGTTTTCCCTAACCACGTGTATCTTAGCTCATTCTTAACCTCGTTAACCCCATGAGCATAAACACTTAATTTGTGTCCAAACCAGGATTTGTTCCTGTGTTGTTGGCGTTTTAACAAATATCTCCTTCATCCACAGCTGCTGCCAGTGCAACAGCAATACAAATTTTAGGTTTTTAATCTAAGAAGTCTTAGTGGGACTGGTATCAGTCAGTCAAGAACTAATAACAACTTACCAAAGTACCTGGAATTCACAGACTCCAGCCAAAGCTGGTTTGCAATTCTTTGCCTGGCAACCCATCCAAAGACAGACTTTCTTTCTCTCAAAAGCTCCTCTCTTACTTCAATTTTTTATAAAACTTTCCTATTGCAAATTAGTGGCGTACGTGACAGTTTCATACAAGTAAATGTCCATAATGTGTGTGTGCGTGTGTGCTTTTGCCTAAGAGGTGTTAGAGTTTTAGTTGATTCAAGACCACTTAGCATGTCTCCTTACTCCAGTGTCTGTGTGCACTTGCACTTGATTATTCGTTTATTTCCACCCACTGTCTCTCTCTCCCTTTCGTTATCCACCATTTAGTCTTAAGTGCCTCACCAGCCCCTTCTGTCTCACAGAGCGTATATCCTCACGTGTATGCAAAAATAACCCCCCCACCAATGACAAAATGCAAACCTCACGTGCCCGATCCACACATACTTCACACACACAGACCCACATGAGAAATGGACTCGCTCGGCCCGAAACGACACCAATCTTCTTAAAGGTTTAGAGAATAAACAACACAGTTGCTCGTTTCATAACGGCAGCTCTGTGTCTGACAGGGCAAGAATAAGCACTTTATACTTTAATAACACACACAAAAGCGCACACACAGGTGATCAGCTGGCTTGCCACATCACACCACGTGCATGAATTACACCAGAACAGATCTTTTATGTGAGAGGACGTCCCAAATGCAAAATCCTGGAGGTGTGATTAATATCGATGCTCCCAAAAGCAGTGAGTGTTCTCTATGTGTGTGTGTGTTGTTGTTTAAACTACTTATTCCAGCAGCATTAACACATAAAAGCTACACTTCTCATTTTCTTGACTTTTTCCCACCATATTCAAGCCTATTTCATTCTTTCATTCATGTCAGGATTACAGCAGCAGTACTGTGTTTACGTGTGGGCATTTTAGTTTCTGCTTCTCGAGTATAGAACCAGACTGGCTTGTCATCAATAGGACCAAAAAAAACAACAAATAAATCAGGTTAAATATAGAAGGCTTTTGTGCATTCAGAGCTTTTGAACAGGCACTTATAAAGCAGACAAATCAAAGAGAGTGAATGAAGACAAATCTGTGTCTTTCCGACAAAGAGGTTCCCAACATGTTGTGTATATGACCACACTGTCCGATGAACTCAAGCATCCCTTTATCACCGCCACTCTTCATGTTCCAAGTGTCATTATTTGAACTGATTTGAAATAAAAAACATGTTGTTAACTATATAACTATGTAATGAATGTAGTATGCAGGTGTTACAGCTGACTCAATACGTGTATATCTTTTTTATCAAATTGTGATTCTTATTATTCTAAATTCTTCGAGCTACTACATAATCTTTTCAGATATGCACCTTGGTAACTGCAGAGACACCATCAAACTACCTTAATTAGGAATCAATGTGTTACATACCAGCATAGGCTGCTGGTATGTAAAAACCCACGTGGCCAGGAGGATGTAAAACCATGCAGTTCGTGGGTGACTGCTCCACCAACGGAACCACACTTTCGGTAAATGCCACAGCACAGTCATGTCAGGGATGAGCTGGAGCTGGAATAGGTTCAGAGCAGGGTAGACACTATCTCCTCTGTAGCTGCTTACTGAATTCAGTAGATTAAATGTGGTGAATTATAAGTTAGAAGGTTTGGCGCACAGAGACTTCAAACCTGAGCTTTCAGATTCCATCAATATGACTGGCGGAGGAGAAGTCCAGGAATCCTTTCTTCCAGCCATTTCCAGGAGTGAATTGATCACAGTTCTGCTATCAATTAACTCATCCATATGCTCTTTCATTTACACAGATCTATAACCATTTACAACACCTCCATGATTTGAGCCTGCCTGGTTGACGGCAGTGAGACTTTAGTGATGAAGTGAGAAGCAGCACGTTCAGGTGCCGGCAGGCTGCAGATGAGCAGTGGTTATGGCAGCTTTAGATAATGCGTAAGCCTGAACATTAGCACGTTAACAAAACATACAGTATTAACCTCGACAGCATGTGTGAGAGTTAATGTTAGTGCTAATCCTTAAATGAGTCTTGTATCAGTTACTTAGCAGGCAGTCTGCCTCTTAATCTGGTCAGTCCAAAGGTTTACAGAGAATCTTTACTGTCTGTGGCATCATTTTTTTCTGTTGTGACTCTTTGTATTCAACCATATTGTTAATAATACTTATTATTCAGCCTTTGTGTTTTGTTTTCTGAGAAAGACTTTAACTGCTCAGCCTGCAGTTAGAGATTTTGCAACTGGTCAGCAGCCAGTTGGAGTTAGAGATTTAGCCACTACAAGCCGCTAATTAGGTTTCTGTAGCTCCAAATGGCTAAATATTTTTAAGCAAATCTACTTCTTAAACAAAAACCAAAATCCTAGTTTTAAATACAATATCATGGTGACAGTAATCTGCTTATTCTTCACTCTGAGATCTCTTTAGATCAGATTGTCAGCCCAGCATCTAAAACCGGCTTAACTGACAAGCAAAACCAATTACCTTGATCTATTCCAGGCTATTTCTAGTGCAAGAAATCTTGTTAATGACAAGCTAACACAGAAATACAGATGTACATACAGTACTAGTAGCAGGTCCACTAAGCCAATTACTTTAGTCTGTTTGAGGATACTTTTTTCAGGAGTGCATTGGCAGCATTGGTAGAAATCAGCCTTCTTCATATGTCATTCCACATAACAACAGATATAATATTGTACTCTTCTCATATATAGTGGAACCGCATAAATGTATTAATTTCAGAAGCAGCAAAGATCCAGCCTTTAATGGAAATGCCTGCAGTATATTTTTGAGGACACCCTGTAGATAACCTAGAAGAATATCTATAGGTACACAACATCCCAGGGCACACACACACACACGCAGAGCCAGGGGTATTTCTGTCAGCGACATACACTATTGTCACTCCTGAGCCCCTTGGCATGCTTCCTACAAAAAAAAAAAAGGTTTCTTCTGTCTGCTGTCTGTCAGTCCAATATGGCTGCTGGCAATGACTCAACTTCATTATTACCTTCCCACGGCTTAAAGCTAGTACTGCTAGCTGAACAAAGAGTCTGAGGGAGAATCTGAAATGAGTCTTCGCTCTGCTGTGGTGGTTGAAGTAGGACAGCAACAAGTAAAGGGCAGGAGGAATGAAAGTCGAGAGGCAAACACGTCAGAAAACGACGTTTTTGGCACATTATGTGTGCATCAACCAACCAAGTCTCCAGTTAGTTTCATGGGACTGTTGAAAATCTGGAAATCAACCTTCTAAGTCATTTGTGAAAGCAGCATATTACAACACAAAGTTTTGGTGTTTGCGAAAGCCCTCAAACACGGCTTTGACATCTTAGTGGTCCACTGGCGTTCTAGTGTTACCAAATTTATAAAAAAACTCAAGTGAAATTACTTTCTTCAGAAATCCATTTTGTGATATGTCATTTAGCTTTTAAGTATATCTGTTTCCAACAACCTGCTGTGTGTATTTCCATAACCAGACCACCAAAAAGGGTTTTATTCGACTCATTCCAGTTAAAACAAAGTGACAGCCACTGTGGAAAGAAAGTGGAATTTAGGATCCCTGTTTCTCTTTGTCATGTAACTTTGATGAACACTTTCAGTTTGGATCTGCTGCCTTTCTGTCACAGTAATTACACTTTTTGTTATTGTGGCATCTACCTGACGGTTTTGGGACCAGTGTTACCAGCTGCTGATGTCTGTAGTTCAGAACGCCTACTGTCCCTGCTTTGTTTAATTAGTCAGATTATCTTCAGTCTGATCCGGTCAAAGCTGCTGGTTAACACAGCTTTTATCTCTGCTTTCTGCACATAAGTAATCCATTCAAATGTGATTATTCAAACATAAACTAAATAATATCTCAAAAAAACTAAACAGAACAATCATTTGGGACACAATGGGCACAAGCACTAATGCATGACTAAGGCAAACAGCTGCCTTTGCACAGGAACACACATACTACACAAGTAGAGGTAAAGCCGTGGGGATTAGGTAATCATCTGTGATATCGTGATGTGATGTGATGTGAGAGGAGAGAGAGGCACATTTGTTTGAGGTCAGATCACATAAAGAGCAGCTGGAGCTAAGGGACCAACATAAAAAACACTCTCAAGAAATAGAAGAAGGATCAGACAGAAAAACGAGGATGAATGGGACGAAGGAAGTCAGCCGTCAGCCAAAAGTGCCATCTTTCATTAACTTCATGTCCAACTTTTAGCGTCTGCTGATGTCTGACTCAGATGAAATTTATTTTTAACCAGTGTTTATCAAGGGAAAACTGACACAGCACGGAGGAGCTCAGGAGACCTTTCCCTCAGCCTGCTTCACTAACATCTCATTTACAGCAGCAGCTTTTTCTCCATATCTGTCTCGGTCAGGTATGATCAGTTCCTCATGGTAAAAAATCTCAATGAAGAGATGATTGCTTTCATTTTATGACCCATAACTTGACGGTTTTGCAGCTGATAGGGGAATGATGTGGACACTGAGCGACAGTTTTACTGTAGGTTTGAATTCGAATGAAGTTTCATTTAGCTGAAAAGCAAATGTAACAAAATATCTACATTTTACACTTACATCTACAATAGTGTGCACAGCATTAATGTTCTGTTCATCCACATTCTGTGCATGTGTGTGAAAGTTTGAATCTTTAATGCAGACAGCCTAATCTTTATTTAATCAACAAACTATTCCAAGTGCTACCCCAACGGAGATGAGTTAGGAGGGTTTAAGAGAAGAATACAACAGAGGGGATGTTTGGTTGGTGGTGTCAGGTTGCCAGGTTGGAGAGTCCAGAGGTGTCTAAGCACCCTGTTGGCATATTGACTCTGTGATTGGTAAAGTTTCCACAATGACAGAGAAGCTTTATGAATGGGGCCACACCAACAGAGCACATACACACACATTCATACTTATTTTTGTATGAAATTATATTGTCATATGAATGCGCACAGAACTACAGAAAAACCAACAACAAGACCAAAACAACACACGTTCAGTTGTTACAGACTTCCAGTGGGGATGTTGTATTTGTTCGTTTAGCACTGGTGTTCTTCTTGTCTGTTCACTACAGCGTGTCAGCCCAGAGGGATGTGAGTGTTACTTTAGCGTCTCGGGTTTTGGTGGAATGGTGACGAGTTTCCTGCTGCAGCATAGCAACAGACAGCAAAAAATAACAAATAAAACACTACAGCTAGAGTCCTGCAACACATACTGTCACGTAATATGTTCAATATTTAATTTCTCTTTGTGCAGTGGACCAACTTGTGTGTGCATGTGTACACTATATGTTATATCACATTCAAACCACAGACAGGTGAAGTGAATAACACTGATTATCTCGTTACTTTAGCATAAGTCAAGGGCTAAGATGTATGTGTCAGTTCTTATACCTGATGTGTCAGAAGCAGGAAGAATGGGCAAGTGTGAGGATCTGAGCCACTCTGACAAAGGCCAAACTGTGATGACTAGACAACTAGATCAGTCTATCTCCAAAAAGTGTTCCATGTATGCATTGGTCAGTACCTGCCAGTGGCAGCAAACCAGGGTCATTAATGTTCAATGGGAGACTTTTCTGATCACACAGAAGAGTAACTGTAGTACAAAGTGGACAAATAAAATTATGTCGTCTATGCAGATTGCTGCATATGGAGAACAATATTAGACAGGTGATTTTGGTGTGGCTGATTGGAGAACCTTAACTAATGGCTAAAATAGTTATATTATGTATATTATTATGTATATATATATATATATATATATATATACATATATATGTGTGGGTGTGTGTGTGTGTGTCTGTATATATCTATATATATATATATATATATATATATATATATATACACACACAAACAAATAACAAAGAAATCACAGAGAATAATCACAGGACTTTGCAGTTCCCCTTATATATAAGGGCTATACTGTATATATAAATATATATAGTACCATACTATTTTCTAAACTTCTGTTTACTGATTCAATTGTAGATATAAAAAGCGAAATATAAAACACAATGAAGTCCCATTAAAAATGACATGGAAGGTTAATTTAAACTCTAATAATCAGGAGCCATGATAATTGACTCACAGCTCCTGCTGCTGAAGATAGGTCTGATAAACTCACCAGATTAATCTCAAATAGTAATTAAAACCACTTGATTTTAATTAAACACCACTGTATCTTATATCCAAATGCAAATATGACCCCTTAGTGTTACGGAGAGATGATTGATTGATTTGATTCTATTAATTTCAAATAGCAAAGTGTTTTGCTTTGTGTTTTAAATGAAGCCTGGCATTTGCAATTGCAATAAAATACTAATTATATAAATATGTATACATAGGCTGGAGTGGATTGTTTTGCCTGGCTGAAAAGCAGATGTTAATCCCAGCAACTACTTAGTAGTACACAGTATGTCTTGATATGTACATACACGGTAGTATCAGTAGAAGGTCTCCTATGGGAAAACAGAAAGGCTTTTAGTTTCCCCTTAGAACAACTGAGTGTGCTTGTCCTTGTTTCTCTGTACTGTACCCATTACGCACGTGTCCGGAGTGTGTGCCTTCATGTGTATTTCTGTGTGTGTATGTGAGGGAAAGGATGCTGTCATCTACCCCCAGGATCATGGGATCCTCTCCCTCTCCACTGCTGCAGAAATCCTCCCATCTGTCGTTCCTAATCAGCATAAAGCAACTTACATGTTCAAAGGGGTTTATACTAAGATGACATGTCTCTTTCTCTGTCATTCACACACACACAGATACACACAACAATTAACACTAACACTGACACAGCTCAGCAAACTGCAGCATCACATGCCCTTCTTTTCTTTTCTCGTTGAAACATCATAATTGCAAACCCAGCAAATTTACATTATTATTATTAAAAATAGGCAAAGGTTATGTGCAATGTTTATGGTATCTGTTACTGACAAACCCACAAACCATGCATTTCCACTCTTGATTTGTAATTTTTCAGGTCATCATTTTATTTTTTACAGAAGAGAAAAAGTTCTAAATATCTAACATACTGGTCATAACAAACCACGAGTCTGTGAAGTGAGTTTTAAAAGCCATTTATCCCAGTGGGTGGCAGAGGGACTGCTGAGTCATCTGCACAGTTCAATAATCCTGTCAGTTCCTACAGATATCATATGGTCATCTTGTTCTATGTTGCAATAAATATAAACCCCACTTATTTTCTGTTTGAGGTAGGTCTTTTAGAATAATGTGGGATATTTTGTGCAACCCCGTAGGTTTTTATGAGAGAGCTTCAAAAACCCCTGCAGCACAATCTAACAATAGCTACTGTATCACGAGACCTCTCAGAGGTATTTGTGTATTGTAGCATAAGGAAGATATAAATAGTACTTTGTGTCTCTCCCACTGTGTCCTTACTGTGTCTGTCTATTCAGCTGATCTCAGTCTCCCAGTATAGATATCAGACACTCTGGCCCATGGTGAGCTCAAGAAGGTGGAAGACAAGAGAGAGAAGAAATGTAAAATAAAGACAAGAAAGTGCAGGACAGAGAGGAAATAAGAACATACAGAGGGAAAATAGTGAGGTGGGACAGAGTTGATAAAGTTGAAATCCTCTACACTCTTTGTAATGAAGACAATACATTGCATAGAAACATTTTGAACAGTACCAGAGGAGTCTGATGTTGTCAGAATCAAAGAGAAGGTTACTTCAAGTCAAAAAAAATTTATATTTATGTAGCCTAATATTAAAAATTTGCCTCAAGCGCTGCCAATCATCCACCAGTCATCCACCAATCATCCACCAGTCATCAATAATGCTACAGAGAGAAATTCATCTTAGAAAAAGCAAACATTGGCCAAGATCTACACCAGCTGCAGGAAACACTATAAAACCAAGTTTCAAGAGTTTCTCAAAACAGCTTGACAAGGCCCATTCACTGCGTCCTGTCCTGTACTCCAGTTTGTGATCCCAGAAAATGTACTCAAAAATTATCATTGCGCCACTCAACAGCTGCCAGTGATACTGAGTTCATAGGTATTAGAAATCTCAGGTAAAGCATGCGTTTTATCCGTTTTGGTCGCAGTTTTGGAAAGTACACATCTTCACTTTCTTGCTGAGACTTAGATGAGAAGATTGATAACACACACGATATATGAACACTAAATATGAAGCTAGACCCATTAGTTAGTTAGCCTAGTTTAGCATAAAGACTGTGACATGAGAACAGTATAGATTTGTTTTTATGGCATTTTAGCCTTTATTTGACAGTATGACAGTGAGGGAGGCAAAACACAGGGAGAAGAGAGGGCGCAACATCACCCAAACAGGCGATGCTGTGGCTACAAGGCACATGTGCACAAACCTCTAGGACGCCAGTGCACATCACAGTATAGATCTTTTCATATCTTTTTAATCTTTTCAAGTCTTGGCCACAATAGGAATTAGAAAATTTCCTGAAATGTTCACACATTCCAGTTTACAGTCACGAGTTTTGTTATCCCCGTATTCTGTGTCTTCTCTTCCCAGGTCTGTCCTGTGTCCCTGTCCTACCACCACGTCGGGGTTCCTTCTATGTGGAGAGTGGCACAGGCGTGTCAGTTGGCAGTGTCCTGGCCTTCTGGTGCAGAGAGGGATACCAGCTGGTCGGCAGCGACAAAATCTACTGCAACATCAGGAATGGCAAACCACAGTGGAGTAACTACCTGCCTGTCTGTGAAGGTAAGCAGGTTTAGACTAAATCTGCTGTAATGCAGCTTGCATGTAAAGCATTACTGATGGACCTGCACAGCACCATTACGTGATCAGTGAACTTTTCCACCTTCTCGCCTCAACATGCAAACTTTTTGTGTGAAATCAATGTCTTACTGACTGGAGAGAAGAAAGAGAAAGAAAGTTTTGCTTCAATTGAAAAGCCGAAAAAGCTTTGTGAAACTTTGTAATGCAGTGTAATATCCTCCCCGAAAAGCAATCCCCAGGCCAGAGGACCGTGGTCTGAGAGTGGCTGTGTTGGCCTCAGTGGTGAGTGGCATCGTCATCCTCGCCATGTCCCTGTCCTTCCTCATCTGTTGTCTGCAGGAGCGATCCAGCCGGGACCGAGCAAAGAAAGAGGGACGCAACAGGTAGGATTATGGAGAGATGCGAAAATTAACCCTCAGTATCAGTCTCTTCATTACATCTGATCTTTGTTCTCAGACTTTGCTTTATTGATTTTATGGAGACCAGTAAACTGATGAAGTTTTCTCCTCCAGACGCAGAGAGAAGCGCTCAGCACGTCGCAGTGAGTGTTGGCTAGAGAGAGAAGAGGGTGAATGGGAATCTTTCCCTCCTCCCAAGATCTTCCACCTCTCCCAGAGGATGAACCCCCGTCTGGCGCCCGACAGCCCTCTCTACTTGACTGGAGGCCTTAGTGGATATGAGAACAGAGGCTACCAGAGGTAAGCTGGCAATACACATTGCCTTAGTCCATGTGAATGCATCTAGAATACAAGTTCCAACAACAATCAGAGTCAGTTGATCAATTCTGACTGAGCAAACATTCACTTATTACTTATTGTCTGTACAGGAGTCAGGAGAGTTTGCTGAAGGCCTCCCTGCCCGGACTCTACCGCTCCGACTCACAGCTGTATCCACACGTCGTCCTGCAGAGGGTTCCGACTCCAACAGCACCTTCTGCGCCTTCTGCTCCATCTGCCCCTCTCTACCTCCATCTGCCCCCCTCTTCCTCCGCTGCCTCCTCACCTGCCCACACAACCACCCACAGTCCACCTCACATCATGACGCAGTATCCCACTCCGACTTACCCACCCAACCCCAACACAGCCGTGCCAGCCTACCTGCACCCAACACCGGCGCCTATATACCCCAACCCCAACCCGACTCCACAGCGACCATGGCAGTAGTTATGTCTTTCACTTTGCTTATTAATGGGGTGCTGTGCTGTTCCTGCTCAGAAACAAACCTGTCACAGGCATATTTTGGATGCGCTTTTTGCTCTTCTTTATCTTTATTTTTTCCCACTGAAGGATTCAGATGCAATGCTCCAAAGCAGACATGATATAAAGTGTATAAAGGGACATGCCGCCTGTATAGCAGTATCCCATTTCACTGCATGCTTGCGCAACCTCTCCCGCTGGTTGGACTCAACAGGAAGTGAACACTTTTGGTCTTACTCCTGTACTTCTTGCAGAACTTCTGCACTTTTTGCACAAGGAGTTCTTCAGAGAAAGCTTCAACTAGCCAGACAACTAAGAGACACGGAGCACTGTAATTTAAAATGTCAACTCATGAATTTGACATTCATGAAAGAATAACGCAAAAGACAAAGGACAATGGCTGTTAGGCAGCTCTCAGAAATGTTGATTCTTAAAAATAGCTTACATTTATTATTCCTATCCTGATCCCTATCATACCTCCCAGGGTACAGTCATATAAAATAACAGATATATATTTTTGCTTTAATAATAAAGACTGAACTGAAATCTCACTTCTTTTTTATGTGACTTTACAACTCTGTTAATATGTCCTAGATTAACAGTAAAGATGTATCTGTAGCTGGTACACTGTGATTAAAATGCTGCTGTTGCTGCAAACACTGAATGGAGCCAATTTTGTGCTGTGTTCTGTTTATATGGGTTTAATAACACTGTGGGCACTTTAAATTGATCTTTTCTTTCTCACCATAATTGTTAAATGTTTTTTTTCTGTCTGTATCTGTTGTATTTTCTCTGTCTGTGCTGCTGCAACTCACCTGTCCAATAACTATTAAAAACAAAAGGTTTTCTGCATCCAGAATGCTGGTAAGTCATTCTGGCAATGCCATTCAGGGCCTCAGATTGATTTAAGAATGCATAATATACTGTACACGACTCAGATACTAACTGGAATTCAACCCTAGCTTGGATAATAATTGTACATAATTATTACATGTTGTATTAATTAAAGTCTGGGATCAGCCACTGCAAGATTTTAATTACAGAAATTCATGAGCTTCTTGTGTGATTTGATTCTCTATGTGAGTGACAACAGACAAGGAATTTTTTGGAAACGCAGACACTGCTTTTTCATTGATGCCCCGAAAGTGGCACAAACAGTCAGAGAAGA
The DNA here is from genome assembly GCA_034779795.1 of Ctenopoma multispine. Taxonomy (NCBI): domain Eukaryota; kingdom Metazoa; phylum Chordata; class Actinopteri; order Anabantiformes; family Anabantidae; genus Ctenopoma; species Ctenopoma multispine. Next base: position 3,385,762 of record JAUYWH010000015.1, on the reverse strand, counting down.
TAAGTGATTAACTTCTGGACTACACTGACTTATAAACTAACTCGAAATTTTAGCTGCAGGTGTGGATCTTTCTCTTAACTTGTTTTTATTGAATTATTAACCTTAAACCTTTGTTATCATCTAGAATTATGTATATGCATTTAAATTGTACACTGTGCAAAGCCCCTTTCCCTTGAATTAATCAGTTTGCACACTAGTTTTTGAGCTTTTGTTTTTAATAGAAGGACTTGAGTAGAAACACTAATAAATCTGCACTTTACATTTTCTGATGTGTTAGGGAGAGGGGGGCAGTGTTGCATATTTCTTTTAAAATCTAATATCTAATAACAAGACATAAAAGCTAAATAAAAAGATTTCTGTTTAGTCAAACTGCTTCATCTTGTGCATTCTAATTCTGAAAGAAGTGGAAAAGAGGAAGAGGGAAAAAAATAGATGCAGGAAGAGAGAAAATTGGGAATGTATAAAAAAAGGCAGACTTTCAGGAAGTACAGAGGAAGCTGGACCTAATTCATCACTATGTCATGACATTTGACAATAAAGAGATGACCTCATTAGACTGCAACACTGACATGAGGAAGATGAAAGATGGTTTTACTTAAGGCACAGAACACAGTCTCAGACTGTCAGGGCAGCCACATTTACATGACAGAAAGTTCAGACACCTTCACTTTTTGCAAATTGAACTATGTTGTAAATTAATTTTAATAATTGTATTTTTTCACATTTATCTATATAGAATATTTCATAATGTGAAAACAAAATGTAAAACATGAATTAGAAATCTCTCATATACACAAACATTCAGTATTCAAATGTAATGTGGACTTTGGTTGGGTCACTCAAAGACATTGAGAAAGTTGACCTGAAGCCTCATCTTGTCTGTTTTCTTTTGATCATTATTATAACAAAAGCATAACATTAATCCCACTCTCAGGTTCATACAATCTGTAGCAGGTAGTTCTCTCTATTTAGCTGTTTTCATTCTTCTCTCACTAATAATCACCCTCCCTGTCCATATTGCTCAGAAGCCCCCATAGCATGATGCTGCCACCACCATGTTTCACTGTGGGGAGGGTACTTTCCCAATGATGAGCAGAGCCTGGTGTTCACCGGACATAGTGCTTTGGGTTCCGATAAAAAGTTTTGTTTTGTTTCGCCAGACCACAGAATCTTTGTCCTCATGCTCTAAGAGTCCCTTAAATGATGTCTGACAAACTCCAAATAGGACATGGCTTCGATCTAACCACACAAGAAAGCCCGGACGCAATGGATGTTACTGAGATGCTTATCCTTCAGACAAGTCTCCCATCTCTGCAGACTTCTGAAGCTCTGTTAGAGTTGTCATCAGGTTCCTGTCACCTCCCTGGCCAAGGACCTTCTTATGTCATTAAGCAGTTTAGCTGGTTGGTCAACTCTAGGAAGAGTCCTGAGGTTATTGACTTCTTCCATTTCACAGTTATTGAAATTTATTTCTCAGAGCTTCATAGTTTTGTAGCCTTGTCCAGATCTATGCCTTAACATAAAATGTTATTATGGATGTCCATGTGGGTTCTTTGGACTAAATGTTTTGTTCTGACATGCAGTGTGATAACTATGTCCAGCCAATTTGCCACAGCACAAATACAGTGCCTTGCGAAAGTATCCGGCCCCCTTGAACTTTTCCACATTTTGTCACATCACAGCCACAAACATGAATC
>JAUYWH010000015.1:3343040-3383965 GCA_034779795.1 Ctenopoma multispine | reverse complement strand
TGTATGATTTTCGTTCCACTTCTCACGTGTACACCACTTTGTATTGGTCTTTCACGTGGAATTCTAATAGAATTGATACATGTTTGTGGCTGAAATGTGACAAAATGTGGAAAAGTTCAAGGGGGCCGGATACTTTCGCAAGCCACTGTACATCCCTATAATGAAGTATGGTGGCACAATGCATCTGACCACAATCTGGGTTGCTACAGCAAAGTGTCTGAATACTGGTTAATTAACAAAAACATAAGCAAGTCAAACAAGTTACTGAAAAGAAGGAGGGCCTATCTAAATCATGCTGGAAGGCTGGGTTCCAACAGTCTAGTTGAAGTATGCCTCTTTCTCTAAGCTAAAATCAGCAGTTCATCAGCACAAACTAAACCTTTCACCTTAATGAAAGTAGGATTTATGGGGTCTGCTGTATTACACAACATCAGCTTTAGTTTGGTCTACCAAATAAACTACCAACTGGGTGTTTTTTGTTACCTTCATGATGCAAACGAAGCACCAGGAGTGAAGAACAAATTAGACATCTGGCAAAAGTCTGAAAATACCCTTAAAACTCAGCAGGGATGTTCTGCAATGTTGATCTTAGTGAGCATAAAACTTCCAAGCACAGTCCCTACAGTGTGTTCAAGAGTCAAAGATAGAAAGACACATTGAGCTAAAATAAAATTCCTACATCTACTTCAAGATATTGTCATTCTGTAGGAGGCAACTCCCACCAAGACAGAAATGTTTTATCACAGAATAAAGGTGATCATTCAGAACACTTTTGTATGGATTACTGAAAGAATATAATTTTTTTTGACCTGACTGACAAATCTCTTATGACATTTGGCACAAAGTGACGGGACACAACAAGTCTTTGGTTGATGCTGCTTTTATACCCAATCATGATACCATCACCTGTCACCAGTTCACCTGCTGGAAAACATCCAGAACTGTGTTATTTTGCCTGTTCTGTTGTAATTTTTTTAAGTTTGTGGCAGCATCAAATGCTAAATTTGATTACATTTACAAAACACAATGAAGTTGGTCAGTGAAAAAAAAATGTCTTTGTACTTTTGTCAGATAAGTAAAAGTTTAAGCAAATGGAGAAGTCATAGATTTTAGTTTTTATTGCATTTTAGAAAAAGTCCAAACTTTTCTGGAAGTGGGTTTGTAAAATAGGTGCAGGACTAAGCTCCACAAGCCATATTGTTTCTCAAAATCTTGTCATTATTTCTAATTGCTAAGGCAAATATTTCTACTGTTAATGCAAATACTTTGCCATGAGAAGACAAATTTAAATGTGATATTGTTTTTAATGAATCCACATTTTCTGATTTCAGGAGCACTAGTGAACACTGTATACTAACAGGCTGTGAAATGACATTATGCTTATAAAGCAAGTTATTTTTACTAGGGATGTTCGATATTGGCTTTTTTACCGATATCCGATTTACCGATATTGTCTAACTCTTAATTTCCAATACTGATATAAACCGATACCAATATATGCGGGGTACCCCCTCATAGAAAAATGAAAAACCAAATTATTTTAGGTAACTAACATCACATATCTTCTATCACGCATATTTAAACTTTAAACATTTTTGCAAGGTGTGCCAAACAAACAAAAATATCTCAAAAACTATACCTAGGATTTGTCATATTGACATTTTGAGAGAGAGAAGTAGCTGAAGAGTTTGATGAATAATATGTCCATGGTATGTAAAAGTTGTGTCATTAAAAGAGTAAAAACCGATACCGATATTTTCCGATATTACATTTTAATGCCAATATCGACTGATAATATCGGTATGCTGATAATATCGGTAGGCCAATAATATAGGACATCTCTCATTTTTACAAATTTAAAAAAAAATTTGAGTTTTAAAAGCCATGTTTCTTCGAAGCAAGTATAAGAATATCTGTGACTAACAAATAGCTAAAATATGAATATGACCCTGCCTCTTGAAAAAAACAGCTATTCATGATGGCATCAGACAAAACTGAATTCACACTCTTTATGAAAAACAGTTTTTACTGTCAAATACCTCACCCTCAAGTCCCTGTTTCAGCAGATACATCAACAACAGTTTGCACGTACAAATATCAGACAGTTTCTCTTTTGATAACAGGGTGTGCGCAATTTCTTTTCAGTGGTGCCCTTTAACATGGCACCGATGACAAAAGCAAACATTGTCCAGTTCCAAAGGTTTTGATTCTAACGGTTGATTTACAGCTGTCAGAAATAACACGTGTTCAAGGCAACAGACTCACATCATGCTTTCAAGATTAAAGGAACCAGTGATATAACCAGAGTTTATATGTGCTGAATGAAGCTTAATGAAGTTTAAATGCCAAATCCACCCTCACATACTCTACACTGTTAATATTACTATACAGAAAGCTTTGAGGGTTGTTTTGTCATAAAATGTTAACTGCTTTATTTATTATTAATTTACTTTCTTCAACCGGCCAACCTCAGAGACTAACTAATTGATTGTGAAGATTTTTGCTCAATCTTAGGGCTGTATTGCATTTTGCTTTTTTGGCTGATAAAGGTATTAAACATGGTCTCTGGAGATGCTTCAAGTTGGAGTTCTCTTTTGTAAGAGGCTGTTGTGGTAAAGGAACATTCAGAAATAGATCAACTGCAATAACAATGTCTCCTCACAATAAAACGAACACATACTCTGGTTAATTTTGTGCAGTGGTAAGCGGCTCAAATACACATTAGGGGAAGTAGGAAATGGGTTCAAAAGACATGACACAACAGCATAAAAACCTTTTCTCCTAAAACATGCTGGTTTGTCCCTTGTTAATACTAGAGAACACCATCCACGGTGGACCTTCCATATTTTCCCAGGGGTTCAGTGTACAGTAGGTTATCTTTACAGACCTGTCAGAAGTACAGTCTATGTGATATGTGAACACGCAGTATAGGCATAAAGGGCTCAGTCCCTTAGTGCACATTCAATATGAAGCACAAACTTTAGAAACTTTATGGAAAACAGACCCTTTAGAAGAACCCTTCCAGTGAAAAAAGTGTTTTCCCCCCTATGAATACCTTTATGTACATTAGGACTTCACCTAACATACGTGGCTAGCAGGTGCTTGTCACATTCCTCCAATGAGGAGGAAAGTTTCTATTTTTGCTCAAAAGCAGAATGAAAGCTGAATATCCTGGGACCTACACTGTAAACTAAAATACACATATAAGTATGCATTTTACGAAAAAACAGTCCAATAAAGCTTCTTCACATATAACACGTTTCCTCTGTAGCTCATTGCAATTAGCTGTAGTTAACTAGCTGGTAAAATCAGACAGTGTGTACAGTGGGTCTCTTGTGTTAAAAAAGGTTTGGCCACGATAATTAAAAAGACTAAATACACAAACTGTGCATAAAACATGTTAGACTTAACATGGCTTATGGTTTCACATGATGATGCAACACTAGTTGAACAGCTCAAGATTTGCTTGGACAGCTACAGCTAAAGCTTGTGTGTCTAAGTTAGATAAACTCTTCCAGACTACTTAGTGTAGTAGTATTGTACTCCCAACAATACAACAGACCATAGGGTAAAAATTAGCAAAACATAATTCAGCAGAGTATTTTTGCATTCTTAAAATGTGTCCAAATGGGATCTTTAAAATAAAAATGGAAAAAAATGGAAAGTCAGACCACATTATGAAAAACATCGTCATTGTAGCAAAGCTTTAGTCAATGTCAAAGGTTTAGGGAGTTTCTCTAGCAGCACTTGGCAGAAGTTGGATGGTTGTCCAGAACTTGGTCACTCAATGGGGGCAGCATCGTGAAGACGTTAATCGTTCTGCTGTGGAGAGTCTTTGAGGATGTTGAAGTGTCACTAAGGGAAGACACTGAATCACCACAGATTCCAGCAACGCTTTACCTCACTTTACTTTAGGCAAGAAGCAGGGAAGGTGTACAGTCACATTTCCTATTAATTTAAATGTCCATCCAGCTACATGCCTTCCTCAAGTATGATGTGTTGCAGCCTTTGGTAGAAGGCCAGTGGGTTCAGCTGTGCAAGGTCAGATCAGTCGGTCGCACAAAGAATGACTGGACCAAACGTCTCAGCAAACAGCAAGAAAGCGGCACAAGGGTGCGTGAGAGGGGCTGAAAGTGTTTTCATCCTCTAGAAAGGCCAGTGTAAGTCCTCAAAGTCCCCTGATTGACCCATGTTTACGTCCGTTTCCAGCAAGCTCATGATCACTGCCATAGCTGCTTCATCTGTGCTGAAGCTGCTCAGGCCTGGCACTACTATATTGTCCAAGTCCAGCTGGGGCGACTCACCTTGGTGAAACACAGCGAAGAAAACAAGATTTCAGGTAAAATTGCTCTTCATAAACTGTCGCTGTCAAATATCCAATGGCCTCCAGTCACACTGCAACAAAAATCTCCCAGAAGCCCAGAAAGCATTGGGCATTATGCAAGAAGAACTCATACTGTGCATGCATGACTATGTGTGGTAAGGCCCAGTATATTAAGTGTTACAAACATCACTGTTGCTCATATTGATCAACCATATGATATTAGCTTAACACAATCATAATGTAGCTTTGAATGAAGTATGAAGGACTCAGGTGTTCAGGTTACTGTTTACATTTAGTCAAATATGAACCTGCATGGGTACAAATGTTGGCTTTTAGTGTTCAGATCTTTTACAGACTTGGACCACCTGGTTATTAAGGGCTTACAGCTGTGGCATTGTGGGTGGATTTTAACAATATAAGAAGCGATTGACAGTTTTTTGGAAAAATAAAATGTAGATTAAAGCTGTTAACACCTTGGAATCTGTACTGTTCTGTACCTGCACTTTGAGAAGCTGCACTGCCCGCTGCTGTCCTCGACTCAGACTGGGACTGTGATGAACTGCCTGCTGCATCCTCTCGGCTCGAGGCCTGGAACAAGGGATTTTACATTAGAATACTGCACAGGACCATGTGTTTCACCTTTCTCCACTGACGCGTGTAATTAAACCGAGAAAACAAATTACAGAAGTAGTCGGTGACTTGATTTCCCCACACACATTTCCTCTTACACCTCAGTAAATCTTTCAGGTTTACAGATACAAACAGATAAGAACATGTGAGCATATAGTGGTGCCATCTTCACTGTAAGGTAGTTATAGGCAGCATAATAGAATCATTTAATTATGAGTAATAGTACTTGATGTTGTAACATGAGGTTGTGAACTCAACTCAATCAACTGTTTGGTCATGGTCATGGTCCAGATTATGTGCTTATGCAACATTAGCTCTCCATGCCACAAGTAATTTACTTTAAAATGTCCAACGTATTGCATGAGACTATATTTCATTTTCACGAAAATCATTAACTTTTGCGCAACAAAATGTCAAACATGTCAAAATACATCTGGAGTTGTGCATTTGAATCAACCCTCCCTATGCTGATAAAAATTAACACTACAACAAGAAAATATCAAACGTACAATTAAACATATTGAGATAAACATTTGAAGGTCCATAAATACAAAAATGTTAAATACATATTGAAACCCTAAAATACCTAAAGTAGCTTAATCAAACGAGCATGATGATGATTATGACCAAAAGAATGTCACATCCTTGCATGTAAATGTGCAAGGATGTAGGTTACTCACACTCCTGCTGGTTTGTGGAGAAACCAGTTTCTCCTGTGTTGGGCCAAATGGACTGGAAGCTTCGCTTGACGGAGAAGAGTTCACCCTGCTCAAAAACAGGAAAACAACAAGAGAGAAAAAGATTTTTGGAAAAGTTGTCTTCATTATCAGTTGAGTATCAATCTAATCGACTTATTACAGATATAGATTTTATCTATCTTACTCCTATTTGATATACTTTGTCTATTCTTGCTCCTGCATTTACTCATATCCATGCAATATTCACAGATGACATGTTTCAATTTGCCCTCTAATCAAATAAAAGTGGAATAAAGGAATGCAGCTAGTTAGACTTATTCCCGTTTATCATTTTGCACATGTATTGAAACACAATGTACCTGTAGGAGTCGATTAGCTCATTTGCGATTTGCATCCCTATGCTCCCTGCATAGATCATTTTACCTACTCCACTGGAGAGGCTGGGAATTATGGGTATTTGCTTTGTGTCTTCTGTGGAAGAAAACAACAGTAAAATCAATAATTGAACGAAGAAATTCACACACAAGAGATTAATGTCTACAGTTTACATATTTGTTACCTTGAAGTGCTTTTGAGCTGCCAGCCTCCTCGTCATCTTTTGTGTGAACAGGCCCCCTGCTGGAACAAAGAAGTATACATTATTTATGAATCGGTAAACTGTGTGAATAGTGTGGAGGTTCTGGAAAGTCAGTGTTCAGGAGACTTTAGTTAAATTAACATTTTAAATATGTAAAATATTAGTATGAGAGTGTGTAACGGCTCACTCCAACACTAACAACACTGTTATGAAACGAGCAGCTATGTCTTAAGCTTGTGGTGAATAAACAAATCAATACTCACGAGATAACCCTGTTTAGAGACACGATAAACTCAACTTCTTTGGTCCATGGATTTGTGAAACTAAACCACTGACTTTGGAGCAAAACGTAGGAGCCACGTTTTGTTTTGAATTGGTAGCACGGTGTCTCAATCTTCTCCTTGCTTCGAAGAACTGTCGAGAGATTGTGGACACAGGTGTTACCGCACAGGACAGTAGAAAAAAGAAACATGTTGCTTCAAGGGGTCACAAACTTTCAAGCACCACTGACAAAACATATTTGTCACATCTGAAGGTCTAAATTTTCATCACATATGGGGTTAAATTTGCAGTGGCTCTGCTCCATCACCTTGCCTGTGTTTGTCCGCGAGGTGCTGCAGGTCATCCTGGTGGAAGTACTCGTAACACGATGTGCCAAGAACTTCTTGCGGCAGATAACCAATGACAGTCGTGGCTCTAGGAAAGATAGTGGACAAACAAAGAGTTTAGGTACGCTGGCTTTCTCCGCCTCTCACGCCGTCTCTCAGGATTGTGCTGATCACAACAACGGTGACCAGTGAAAGTGGAATGAAAGCAAACACTGTAGGAAATAGGAAATTTGAGGGAAGGATTCACTATACTTGTGTTGTGAAATTACTTTCCAAAAATAGAGAAGCGATTTTTCATGTGATGCCATCAAGATTCACAGCTCCTTCTGAGAAACAAGGGCAAAGACAGAAAGGATTATCTCCACTGACAGTTGAATGGACAAAATTCATCCTGTACACTCAGCGGCCTTGTCACCACAACACACCTCTGCCATTTCTTTCTCAGTGGAACTGCGTATTTCAGAACAAATCCATGATTCACGACAGGAAGATAAATGGCAACTTGTGCAGATGGAGGTAGTTTAGAATCGGGAAACTCACTGTTGGTCTACAAAAGTGAACTTGCCGTCGATTGCATAGCGAGTGATGAACTCAGTGGGCTTGACGTTGATGTTTTTGGAGGCCTGGTGGGACACATGAGGGTGGAGGCGGCACACAGTCACCAGGCAAGTCAGGTTTGAGGTGTCCTTTTCGGCGTCGCCTTCGCAATCTAGCTGGCTGCTGGGCCAAGTCCGCATGTATCCAGTGCAGTGGAGGGTACAGTATCTGTACGTGTCTGCACCCGGAAAGAAAATAGAAAAGAACTCAGTATAGATTAGAATCAAAAACTCCCACTCATCTGAAATAAAGGGGCTACTCCCTCTGTTTAGGGTTCTGCATAGTTTCAACTAGCTGTGATGTATTTTTATTGCATTTTACACTTCAATATAATTCAGAAGGTAATATTGCTCCAGTACATTAAGTTTCATATAAAAAAACACAGCAGCAGCAGATGTTTGTTTTAAGTAAGCACTTACATTTTTATGCACTTAAATTAGCAAGCAGTAACATACAGAATAAGTTGATTGAAATAGGGCCACAGCCAACGCATGTTGTAATGAAAGCAAAAAGGTGGTTTAAGAAATATAGTGTGTATTACAGCGTGTGACCTTTAGGTGTATAAAATGGATATCTTCTGCAGCAGGATGATATATTGTGTGTGTGTGGGGCTGACTCAAAATAAACTTTGTTCTTTGTAATGAATGAACATGTGTTAATAATACTATATAGTTCATAGTTTTAAGACACTATATGGAGCTCATTGTCAGGATCAGAATCACCTCATAGATGGATGCTTGTAACCTTGTTGACAAAAAATAAATTATGTACTACCACCACACTCCGCCTTTAATTTTAACCTTTTACAGAACAATCTCATTAAAAAGGTGAAAATAACTTTATTCAAATTTTGTGATCTTGAAATTTTTAAATGCTATATTGCAGTTGCTGAGGCTAACCACTGAGTGGTGCTACATCACCTTTTTCTCACAATTAGGTTTAAAGTAAGTGGGTTTGGACCATCTTCTTACTTTGTGGTTATACAATGTAACAATGACCTACTTCCTGAGCAAGACAACAGTTTTGTTGTTTTTCTTTAATTGTGGCATCTATTGGAAAAAAAACACTTAGTTCTTTCCATGAATCAAACAACGAAATTGACACACATATTAAAAATGTCATTAACAATCACTGTGTGAAATGCAAACCATGGATGGGCAGAATAAAAACCAGCATTTATACTTTTCTAAACAAAAAAAAGTGTTGCCATATAAAATTAGATAACAAGTTGACATTGAATTGAAGGTCTAGGCTCATGTACTCCTCATCCACGTCTCCACCACATCCTCATCAGATATCTGAAGCACTATTCCCTCCTGAGACAGAGGGACACATTTTCCACTGCATTTATTTGTTTTCCTCTGGCTGCCTGAACACTGACCTCACTGCCTAGAAACACATTTAAACATCTGATTAATCTTTTGGTGCACATCATAAATCCTCCTCGTCTGTTTTGGGCTGAGATTCTGTGCAGATCAAGGACTGAACATGACTGTGTGTACAAAGCTATATAATTCTAATGATTTTTTTTTCCTTCAAGAAAAAACTCGGCCACTGTGTTCCTGAGCTGATTCACTTCAAGTGCTCTCAAGGGAGCGAGATAACAGAAATAAAATGATCCAATATAGCACAGATCCACAGGGGCTGCAGATTTGAAAGTGTTGATGTTCCTCTGTGTTTATTTATTCTTTGTTTCTAGCTTCTTTCATGTTCTGTTGCTGGTGAGATTCTGAGATAATATTAGTTTGATTTGTGACACATTTCTGGTTTTCTACATGAATCAGTCACAAAAAGCCAACTGATCTTCCCCTAGTGCACTCCATTACATTGAAGATTAGGGTCATTGTCCTGCTGCATCCTCCAGTTTCTCCTCAGCATCAGCTGGTGGGCACAGCACAGGTCTAATTCATAGCTTCAGTACAGCAACAGCCTGTGTGTGGTTATTGCTGCCAAAGGTGGTTCGACCAGTTATTAAAAACTGTTTCACATTCACTCTGTATGTTTAACGGTGTGTTCAATAAAGACATGAAAGATTTTGACTGTTTGTGTGTTGTCAGCTTACATATGTTGTGTTTCTTAATATTTGTGACTTTGGTGAAGATCAGATCACATTTACACACTTAAATGATTCAGATCATCTAACTAATTTTAACCAAAGATGATAAACGAGAACGTACCTTTCTTTTTGGACATACTGGGCAATGGGAGTTTGTCCTTGTGCTTCCCTGTGACTTCTCTGTCAGCCCTACTGTGCTTCATGCGGCAGAAGAACAACCTCCGGGCTCCAGTTGACAAGTGGGCCGGCTTGGCGGGGGCATCTGCCTGGACCTGAACCCCACCTGTGCACAAAAAAATAGCATTAAGTGATAAATAGAAATAAAGTATAGAGTAAATTTACATAATTTCCAGGTGGAACAACTGTCTTTAATGGTGACTTACTTGCAGCATCAACAACGCGTTGACGAGGGTTCAACTCTGAAGATGACAACTGCTCTTTCACCTTGTTGATGTCTTTGGGGTGGATGAAATCAAACAAGCTCTGCCCAGTCAGCTCCAACTGTGAAAAAAAAATAATGAAGATGTGTTTATTTTCATTTTTACAGTCTACATTCTCTTTAACTGTCTTCCTTCATGTCATACTATCAACTATGTTTTGAATCTGTATTACAACCAAACACACTATTGTCACACATCAACTAGACAGCCACCAGATACTGTTCCTAAACCTCATTTGAAACATGTGGAAACATTTATTTTATTTTTTGTTTGCAACAAACGTATCTGAACTTTACATGAGAACTGAAACAGACTAGAACCAGAATAAGAGTTTACTGCAGCTATTCTCTTGCATCCCTCCAAAGCTGCATTCCTTCCTGTTTGTCTCCAGTCTATCTCAAAGCTTAAAAATGTGGAAAAGAATTTAGAGCATGTGTGGTTATCATTCTGGCTGCCAAACCTTATAAACTGACTTTCAAAAAACATAAATGCTCAGACTGTTAGCTCTGCAGAAATATTTGTCCTTGATTAAGTTTTCTTCCAGTACTACCTTGCTCTAATCAGACGTTTGATAAAATCCTGAATGCTTATGAACAACTTTAAGTTTACGTCCATTATAAATACATCTCTCAGCTTCTAGCTCTGGAGGCGCAGATCAGCTAACACATAACCCATCGTATGAGCAACCAGATTCAGATTAACTGAAAATATAGGTCTCCCGTATACAGGCATACAGCTCAGAGTTGCTCTACCATTCAGCTATATGTTGTGCATCTTGCCACCTGACTCGGTTGAATTTACTACGAGTTTGCTTTTAAATATTTATACAGTCGCTGATGACCACAGAAAATGAGTGTAGCAGTAAAACACACCTGGCTGAAGTTGAGGATCGTAGAGACGGACTCTGAGATGAACAGGATTTTAGCCCGGTCACAACTCACAACTAACAGGAAACCATCAGCAGCCTGGTAGATACATAGACAAATATCCATTAATACACAGATATAAAACATAAACATAATTAACTCAGACTAGTTGGGGATAAGCAGCACCTACCTTCAACAGAAGGTGTCTGAGGTCGTCATGAGGCAGGATGGAAGGCTTGTCGGTGGTGTCTGTAAAGGCGCTGCTTGACCCAGCTGAAAAGACAAACGTGACAAAGGTTTTTTTTAACATTCCCTGATATTTTAAACTACCAGCTGGGTAAGGAGTTACCTTTGAGGACTTTCAGATGTTGTACAGCCTTCCGCAGAACAGTGAGTTTGTCAAGTTTTCGAGCCATGGGCTGACAGGCAGGGATCATGGCAGCTAGCTCATCAATGAGATTGTTCATTTTATCCCTCCGGCGCTTTTCAATCTGACGGTGAGGCTCCCTGTAAGTACATTCAGCTATCAGACAATCTGTCCCACATAACTAGAAAGGAAGTTCCTACCTCTCGTATCTGTTTACCTGAATAATGCCATTATTAACAAAACTGCCAAAATAATTATGCACATCACATGCTTAATGACATCAATCAGAGGCTTTAGAAGACGCCCTCACACATCATTCAATGTAAAAACCCAATCACCTGAAGCATTTCATTTTGACCTGCTGATCCTCTTCTTCAGACCTGCAAAAAGGAGATCAAAAATCAAATTCAGATTTTAATATTCAAATTATAAGTGTGTGAAGAAAGCAAAGAAGTCAGTGTACCTGCTGAGGTCATCGTCCATTTGAAAGTCAGTGCTTTGCCTGTAAGAAAAAAACAGACATACTGTGGGTCATTTAATATTTTAGAAGAAGAACATATGCATTGTACAGCACAGTAAACATATTTACATGACAGAACATAAAGTTAAACAACACTGAGTTTGTGTTTCTTCATAGCACGTTTCTTACTGTGCATGGCTGTCTGACCTCTCCTCCACATCTCCCTTTCGTTTCCTTGGCAGCTCGACAGCTGGCACAGAGGAGCCTGCCTGGCTTGGCCCTTCCTCCTCTGGAGGGGGATCTGATACATGAAAACAGCAACAGCCAACCGACACAGTGATGTGAGACACTGCAAATAAACCCATCAACCTTCATCAACCTGCAGCTCTGAACTTGTCAGATGCTCTATTAATAATTCACCATGAATGAATGAATAGCACTTGCTCTGTCACTAGGGTATGTTGAACATATTGAGCAGCAAACCAAATAAATTCATGAATAGGGAAGATGGTAAGAGAGTTTTTAATACAATACCTTGATAGAATAATAAGTTATTTTCATTTTAATTTGTGTTAGTTGTTCTTAGATATTGTAGTGGCATCATATCAGAACCGCAGAAGTAATGAAGATGGTTATTCAAATAAATAAGCAATGCTAATGGTAAACTGTGCAACAACACCCAAATCAATGTAGCCTCAGGATATGTAAAGTACCTTGGACTAATTACTACCTGTACCCTTGTGCATGCTGTAATTATCAGCTTTTAGCCACAGACTCAGTCACATAATTATAGTACACATCGATGCTATTTTAATAATCACAGCAAAATTTTCAGTTCTACTTTCAGTTCTAATTAATAAAAAAAGTCAATTCTTAATTGTAAAAACTGTTTTAAAAGACTGTTCTGTTGGTCTGTTTCACAGAGTGTATAAACATAAAGAAACCAGATGTGTATGGAAGCAAAGAAAGGCCATTATAATTTTAACCATCCGAGACACTGAAAACCTTAAGTCTCACTGAATACCTAATGTTGAAATTTCACTGAATCAAGTTAATCTATGTGAATTTATGTGGCTCGTTCTCTCATGAGTCTTTTCAAATTATGTCATCTTAAAAACTGATTTCTCCAAGCCAAAATTTTAACATATCCTTTGGATGGATATTTTAATGGGTTGAACTTGACACATTAATTCATATATACTATAAATAATATATAATAATACAATATATATCAGTGTAATATGATATATGAAATTCAAGAGTTTTTCAATTTTCATGCTGAAATCATTTTTAGGCACACGTGAAACCATGCAACTGAACTTTATTCAGAACTTTATTTTGAACTTTTATTATTTAAAATTACTTGGCCTGTTTCATGTTTATTAACCATACTACATGAGCATAGGTCAGTGTTTGTCAACCATAAACTAACCTGTTCTGTGTGCTTGTGTGTTTTTTAGGTATTTTGTATTTTTTTGTATTTTCATTTCATTTAGAAACTAAGTATTTTAGCAAACTATTTTTACATTAATAAAAGGCTCCATCAATATTAAAAGCCTGTTTTTGTGATAAAACAAGGATGAATCACACGTGTATGCAGTGTTGGGTGGCAATTATTTTTTAAAAGTTGATATCTCACTGTGGAAAAGGGCAAATGCTACATTAAAAGCTTGTCCGTATCTGCAAAGCCACATTTCCGGGTACAGGGATGCCAGAATTCCTCTCTTTCATCTTCTCATTTATGCCTAGTCTCTCACCAAACCAGCACCCCCTTCTCTTGCAAACACAGACAGAAACACTGACACACTTGAAATTCCTTGGCTCAGTCCTGCTCTCTAGTTATCTGTTTTTAGGTGAACTCTCTGCACTGGCCCGAGATTGCCATTGAATGGCGCTAAACCTCCAGCTTTGCTGAGAGTTTGTCAGTTAAAGAGGCACGTGAGTGTAAATGGGGTTTGGGCTATGGTCTTACCTAATGCTTATATAATGCTGTAACACTGACCTAGTTCCCTCTCAGGACTCCCACACTTTAAATTGTGACATCCATTTGTGGAAAAAGTGTTCATAAAAGTGAAGACAGCTTTCAACTTGACTGTGACTGACCCATATTCTCCTGCTGGCCTTAAACTAATTAATAGTTATGGCAAACATTTAATAACTAACCCATATTTTTTCTGGTAGTTTGTCTATATATAAACTATACATATATGAAACTTAACTTTCAAATTACTAAAAGAAAACCGATCCTGTTCATCAAAGCCTGTCTGAGAAGCCATAATGATCCTTTCCATTGATACAAAAGTGAAACATCAGAAACAAAGACAAACTTTTACATTTCAAACAGCAGCAGAGTAAACTTTAATGATATTGACATTTAATCCCTCCAGAGGAGTTTAGTGGGTCATCACTGACGTAAATGTGGAATGTGGGTGGGAGTGCTTGTCGGCTCTCCATTCCACCCACCACAGCTCTGCATCACTAATGCTGCTGTTTTCTTATTAGTCAGGATTTGTTTTCCCTGGGTACCTGTGCATTACAGCTGACTGGCTAAAACTTGCCATATAGGAAGTGACAGCGCCTACTTTGAGCTGTGCTGAGTGCACATATTAACAATGTGAGTCACACCAGAACCAAAGTCGTGACGAGCCTGCTGACGAGAAGCTGAGCCTGCAAGGCAGCGGGTGACATACTGTATTTTACTGAAGCACAGAATATAAACCAGCAGCATACTTTGAAGTATGTGCTGGAAGAATATGCAGTGTTTATATGGTTTAGTTGAGAATACAGGTGTGACAGACACTGCATTAGACCACCAGTATTACATTACAATGCAATAACCAAATGTAACACAATATACTGTAAGTCAGTGCATAGTCAATTCAAAAATAAGCAACAATAGCCCCACAATAAAACACAATGCCAATTAATAACTCATGAATGAAGTCGTATATGTCTGACAAACTTCTTTTTATAAGTGCTGTCCATCTCTTAACTAGTTGTTGACACTCCTTTAGGCTGCTATACAACTATAAAACTATAAATGTTTATTCAATAAAACTTAATTTTAACCCAAGTTTCTTGCTTAAAAAAAATCCACTGATTTGACTGACACTGATTAAAAACCCTTGCTGCTACTTAACTGACCAGATCAACATCCCAGAAGTTTGACTAATTTGATACAAAATTTTGGAGCAGTGTGTATATATATATATAAATATATATATATATATATATATATATATATATATACACACATACACATACACATACACATATATAAAGATCTGGATAAAAACTGAATTTAAAGTTTGAATATGTTTTTGGAACAGAACAGAAATGTATTAGCAAGCTGCTAATATAAATCTGAAATTCATTGCAAAAAAGCTTGCACAATCATTTGAATGCATTGCGTTAGCATTGCTAACTACTGCTACAGACATAACATTTTTAATGTTTTTTGTAAGGGAAGTGAGCAATTCAAGAACTGTAGAATTCACCCAGTGCACGTTACAATCAAGCAACGTTCATATAATACCAACATTATTTCAACACAGTAAAGATAAACATCTATGTTAGTAACATGACTTGTTAGTTTTCCAGACTTGGCCCCATTACAGCTTTTTGCAACTGTTCTCCATTTCTCCACATTAAGCTACACAGAGGCAGACACAGCTATAAAATGTATAAAATCATCATCTTCATGGTCAATTTTAAACAGCCAGTCTGTTCACTGTGTGTTGGATAGTTTGTATTCATACAGTCATTTTCATCACACTCTGGCATATAAAAGCACTTCCTTTTGTTAAAATTCAACATGATTGGCTGTTTCATGGCCACCATTTCAAGATCCATCTACAGCACCACGGTTGGTACCTATTTGCAATTTTAGCAATCCATTAGTGCTCCATGTTCAGGTCACTAGAGGCCCCTATGTGTGTACACAGCGACTTGCTTGCTTTACAGTTTACATCTTCATTGCAATAGTTACTCTGGCAAAATGCTATGATGCATAAACAGTAAGGATGTTTTTCCCATGCATTTTTCACTTTTTTATCAGTTGATCAGTTTTGTAATTTAATAATTAGGTACAACCACCAACAGTTTTTACTGTTTTCTATAGTCTGTAACATTTATTTAACATGTTATTAGGGATATGCTCCATAACTAATGACTCTTAACGTGTCAAGGTGCTGTGACACAAACTGACAGAACTGAGATATTCTCATTTGTCATGCTGTACAGTATTCATATTCACTCACATGGCATTACTACACAGAGATTTTTTAGTCGTGTGATCTATCCAAGAGTGAAGGCCATTTGGGGTTACATAAAGTAGATATTGTTCATATTATTTCACATTCGAAAATTTAAAGTTATGTGTTTGGCATTCATTTATACCTTATAACCTTATAAAGTGTCTTTATCCAATAGTTTTGTTTAACATTTTTGCAGGTTGGGAAAAAACATTTACTCTCAGTGATACTGAATAATTTTATTTTATAATATTTGCACATAAAGGAACAGAGGAAATACTGTATCAACAGATTCCATATTTGACTCACCTGGGACATTCCCATTATGCCACAGTTCACTGCCTCAGCTCTGTGGAACATACAGTGTGTACTGTGGCTTTGGGTGTGTGCAGAAAAGACAGTCAAGCCTTAAGTAATCCAACAATTAGTACAGGTTCTCAATGTTCTAGACACTGGTTGACTTAACAATAATACCTGCAACTCCTCAAACCTGTATTCGCACGTATGCAGTATGTTACGCAACGAGACTATTTCTGAGGCTTTTTTTCTTGTAGCTGGTACCAGAGATGTAGCCTTATCATGAAACTGCAAGTTAAAAAGAAAAAAAACTGCAGATGCTGTGTTGTTTTTTGCAGGATTTGATGATGATACAGTGAACCTAAACAACCAACAGCATACGGGTTCGATAGACCGAACACTGAAATATTACACATTTATGCAGCATCAGTAATTGAACACTGTCACATGATTGATAATATTAAATATGTTTTAACACTAAACCTAAATTTAATATAGTTTATTTCCATTTTCGTTTTAACATACTTTAGTTATTTATTATTTTTGTTTATAAAATGTTCTTTTAGTTCTAGAGGTGTGTAGTATATGTGATAATTAATCACAGTAATGGCATATTTTAATGGGCTAACTAGAGGATGTATTAGTAGCTATTATTAATGTACTACTAATTTTGTAGTGTTTCAGTACAGCTGAATAATATTTTAAATGACATTAATATACTAATGTTATTAATAATCTCATAATAACTTATACATACCCAATATGTTATTAATTGTCATACATTACGTTTAACATGTAGTAGTATGGTCCTAAGTGATAGGTAACTTTGTGAGCCAATGTTGCACTGGTTTGTAAAGTTTTCATAGTTAACATTACTAAGCTACATTTTTTTCTGGTTTAGAGGCAGCATGAAGGGACTGTCTCCCTCTGCTGCACAGTGACGGCAGCGCTGCTCTACTGATCTACTGACCCAGTTCTGTAAGGAGCTGAAACACAGACTGATATAAGGAAGACCTTTAGTGCCTATAAAAATCTAATGAAACACAGAGATAAATTTAAATACAATGCACATTGTTATTTATGTTTGCTTTCTGCGTATGCATTTAAAGTGTAGTAATATTTTAATTTAAAAAATATGTTTACATGACAAATATTTTGTCCTTACTATCTGAATTATTTTTATTTTCATTGAGTATTCTGTGGCATTAACAGATGTACTATTTCTTTACTAAATTCTTTTGGGTCCTCTAAGATGACTACTGACAAAAATACATCAAATAATAAATACATTTGTTATGCTTACTGATATCTGGCTGCTGGCTTGAAGCTCTATGAAGTTTTAAGATCTTTTTTACCAGTCATGTAACATTTAAACGTAAGAAAATTTAGGACCATAATAACTTATGTAATTGTTCATTGATGAAGTACACTTTTGACTGTATTTGTGTGTTTGGCATTACAAGTCTTCCATACTGAGACAGCACAGGAACTGACTCCGGACAGTTTGGTGAAAATTAGGCAAAATTAGAAAACTTGGACAGCCCATCTATGGTTAAAATAGTCAAAATATAAAATCTTTTTTCATCTTCTTATGTTTGTGACATGGCTACAGTCCCGGGACTGCGTGAGGTTGCCCTGGTATTCCCCATCGACACTAAAACCTGCGTGTCTCAATAGATTTCAATCATCTTGGAGGTATTCGAGGCTATGTGCATCACGTGACCCGCGGTCGTTTTTTTTCGGGGCCCCTCAGTGTCGCCACTCTTCCATCTCCGGGGCTCTGCCAACCTGACCCCCTCCTCCCCGAGAGGGAACACAGCGCGTCCCTTCGCGCGTCTCCCCGCCGGAGACGAGCACGTAGTACGGAATAATGAATGGACAGGTTCCTACTACGGCTGTGAGCACGACACGGCTGTTAGCCGAGCGTCAGTCGGTGTTTCAGGCGCAGCATGCCGGGAGGCAGATGTCCGTGTTACCGGGCTAGCTACTCTGTCAGGCGAGGTGGCGTCGTAACACTCGCTGCAGTTGCTTATCGACCTCTTTTAACGTCATCTTAAAGTTAAATTAACACAAAAGAACAAGCAGTAAAGCTCACTCTCCACAGCCACAGTCTGTGGCTAAACTGTCCTCATTATTCGCATAAAGACATTAAAGAAGTTCGACTTTCTGAAACAATAACTTCTGCTCACAGCTCCCAGGCAAATGACGAGAACAGGAATGAAACCGGAGCGGTGGTTGCCTGTTCATAAAAGTACAAACACACTTACCCGCCGTCCCATCAGAGCAGCCGGCCGACATGCCTGCGGACTGGAGCCGGTGCGCCCGGTGGAGGCTACGAAGCGCTGCGGCGCATGTGGATCCACCAGTTGTAGTAGTAGGCTGGAGGAGGGAGCTGCGGAGAGCCGGGGTGTTGTATAATTGACTTCATTCTTTCCCTCCCCCTCCAGTATTTTTTTTTTTTTAACAGAGGAGGCGGAGTAGGAAAGATGGGGGGTTAGAAACGTGAGGGGTGAGTGAGAGCTGAACACGCAGGTCCTTTAGGAAACAAGGAAACGAGGGAAGAGTTCACGGTCGTCTCATCCTTCATCTCCTTTTCGGTTCATTCATGCCCGTGTTGACGGATTAGCCAGGTGAGGTTTGACAAGCTTTGTCAAACAGGCAATCATAAAACATCATACTATTATATATATATATCTGCAATAAATATATTTGTAACATATATATATTACAAAACAACAGCAACTGTAGCATACATTCTTCCGCATGAAAACTACATTTCCTACACTTCAGATGAACTGTGCCTTAGAAATATGTTTCAAAATTGTCCCCTACCATTAAAATTATTTTAATTGTTTGTGTATGTTCTCATAATATGTCAAACATATGCAACTGTAAGTGGCAGGGATTTTTCTACAGGTCTGCAGTTCTTCTTACAGACCATAATCATGACTACATGTGACGTTTGTGCCAAAGTGCACGGCCTGACAGGACGCGACTTCAATGAGATTATGACAGCGATAATAAAATTTATTTTGATTTATATCAGACAGATCCGGAACCGCCTTGCTACCAGAAAGCGGTCGATTCCTCTGGTGATACGTACGTTTGCATGACCTCAAAATAAATAAATAAAAAAAAAGCCGTCCGCGCGTCACCGACCAACGCTCTCGCTTTCCGTCCAAACGACCGGCGGTAGGAAAGAGGTCTCACTCTCACAACTTTACCCAGGATAGATGCATGAGGACGTTGAATGAACCATGTAGGATTTCATTTCTGTGATTTTCTAGATCCGCATGAGACCGCTATAAGTATTAGAAGTCCACATATATCTTTGTAGTATATAAACAGTTTCCTGCTTTGGGTTAAAAATATTGGATCCGATGTGTTTTTTTCACAAAATTGTTTGACACGTTTATTTATTTCACGCATAATGTCACTACTTCACTGTAACTGTCAATTTTCAGCATATTTTTTTCCCATCTGTCCATCCTGGAAGAGGGATCTTTCCTGATCATTTCCGAAGTCCCTTCCATTTTTTCCCTGTTAAAGTTTTTTTTGGGGGAAGATTTTCCGACTCAGTGGATCTAAGGAGAGAGGGTTTATTTTATATATACACACACACATATATATATATATATATATATATATATATATATATTATTGTATTTAACGTTTTTTTATGAGCAGTGAATTGTTTTTGTGAAATAAGTGTGGTATTATTCTCGTAATTTGTGTACTGTATTTGCATTTTTTCTTCGGTCTGTCTTGTAAAAGTGATATAGATAAACGAGTTTTACAGATTGAATAGAACTGAACTATGTAATTTAAATAAAACGCAGAGTGACACATCATCTTCAATGGTGACGATCTTCGGCTCTCACCTACATAGTGTAATTTGAGAACTTTGCACGAGACTTTACGTAAGTGGCGAGACTGCACGTGCCAGCGAGAAACGTGTTCCCCGAACAAGAACTACAATAATTCAAGTCCTGTTTTTTCCCTTCTTTTACCCCTGTATGTTTACACTTTTTTAAAAATCTAAAAAATGTAATAGATGTTTGATTGATATTGTGGATATATGAATTGTATAGATTTATTTATCGTTCTATATCTTTATTTTTATAGTTAATTGTTATCTACATCGGTGTGTGAATTTGAGAATCAAGTATTGCAATCAGTAACTCAGATTTAAAACAAAAAAATGATAAAGAAAGACATCTCTGTTTAAAAAGGAATGAAAACCGTGTTGACCTACATAGATATACACGGCGTAGGTATTGCGTTGGTACGTCAGCGCGGCCTCCATATTGGTACGGGGAAGCCGCACTAACTAATGTATACAAAGATATGTCACGCTTAACTAAAACAGCCCAACTCACGGAGTTTTTGTTTCTTTGCAAATGACAGATGTGTTTATTATACCCAAAATTTGGTTAAATGAAGCGATGCTGCTTTTCATACTAAATAGCTTATATAATAGTGTATCAGTAAAAGCATGATTTCAGTATAATTAAGGGTATAAACTTTGGCTCATGATTTCAAATATGAGTAAAGAGTCACTTGATTACAACAAATAATGAAAGTTCATATTCAACACAGACTTCTATTAAGAATTATTATAATTCATCTTCGACTACGTGAAGCGACCAGAACCCATTGAGGTATTAAGAGAATACAACATAACTATACCAGAACCCCGCTGCAATAAGGCGGCGGCAGAGACGCGTCCCACAAGACGAACTCGACATCTACGCGTATATGTCTACAGTTGACCTATATATTATATAACCAGACGGTCACGTGTTGTTTGTTGGCTCGTTAATCCATTAAAAGCCCATCTGCGTCGAAAGTGTGCACCCGTGCAGTTAATCAACCTGGAAAGATTATAAGAAGCCAGGAAACAAGGACTACACCAACAGCAATGCTATATAAACTTTACTGTGAACCTTTAGCATTAGACATAATCACAGATATTTGAAGTTATAAAAGTGACAGACTGGAAAAGTGGTTACAATGACTTGGTAGCTAACTCCCAGACAGGTCTACTGATGTGACTTGCTGTTCTAACTTCTCTATAGTGGACTTTCTCGCCTTTCCGAGCCTTTGACAATTTAAACAGTACGGTATAAATAGACTTGTTTAGAGGCTGCTCCAGGTCTGACTGCTGTGGATCTTGGCTGCTGGTCTTGTTGATGACCTTTTTTAAGTCAACAAGCTCCGCCTGTGGCTCTCGTGAGAGAGGAATAGTGCTTTTTTCTTTCTTTACTGTAAAATGTCACACTCTGTACTCTGTGTTCCTGCTGGGAGCTTGGCCTGCACCAACACATCCTGCAAATATTTTACATGTCGTCATTTTATCACTCATGTGGTAGTGAATAAAAAAAATAAAAAAATATATATATATATACACATAAACATACATCAAGAAGGCAAAAACAAAAACACATTTTCCCTACAGAGCCTTATCTTTGAATTTAGGTCAGTTTGACACAAATATGCACTAAAGATGTTTATTTTTAAAGTGTGTCACTCGGTATCACTACATCAGGTACATTTACTGGCACCTAAATAACCTGGTTGTTGTCGGCTTTCTACAGTAACCTAACCTCATTTCTTAATGTAAACCAGAAACCCGGTTTCCTTAATCGGGGTAAGGGATTAAGAGAAACCCGGTTAACACAACTAGATGTTTGCTGGAAGAAAAAAAACATATCTTCTTGGCCACTCGAACACGTAACCAGGCTTGTAGCGGGGGTGTCGGTTACACACTTCAGATCCGGGGAAGGTGCGGCTGTGACAGCTGTGCGGCGGGATGCACGTAGTAATGTGTCCTTCAGTGTACACGATTCACATCCTGTTCAGTTTGTTGTTTGATTTAAATAGGACATGTGATTTTTAACCATCTGTATGTAATCGCGGCTTCCAAAAACCAGAAAACCCAAATGTGCGCACAGAGCCTCCAGACTGCCTCCCTCTAAACAAAGTTTAATAACTGCAAACCACCAGTTTTCACTTGAACTCAAAGTCGCACTTTTTCTACATTCTATCTGACAGGCAAACTCAATTCAAAGAAGTTGTTCACCTGACAACTGTGTAGCTGCGAGCCAGTGTGTCCATTCATCAGACCCTGATCAGCTGGCAAATAGCTGAAATGTGTGTTACGAGCTCCCTCTAGCGACATTTGTGAGTCACCGCAACTGTGCTGATTTAAAATACACAAGTACTTCACTAATGTAATAGAGTGTTGAATTTGATAACAAAAATGTACATGTATAGTCCAGATTTGTTCCACATACTTTCAAAGGTAAAAAAAAAAAAAAGACAAAGAAATATTTCTAGAAGTAAGTAGTGAGTTTTTTTTGTACCTGCAGGTTAATCCATATCATTTATTAAGCTGTTTATACATTTTATAAGAATCTACATCTGAAAAAAAGTAAGTAGCAACTAAAGCTGTCAAATAAATGTTGTGGAGTAAAAGTACTATATTTAAATTGAAATACTTAAAATACCTCAAAAATGTACTGAAGTACAGTATTTGAGTAGTAGTAGGTACTTTGTTACTTTCCAGCACTGGTTCTTTTTTTCTTTATTGGCTTAGAATTCAGTGTTTATGTTTATTATGGTGTTTGCTAAGTTTTACAGGTTTAATGTGGTAAACATTACTTACTACTGCATGACATAAATAAGCAAACACATACTGATTTGCTATGTGACAAACTGATCTATACGTTTCCATTTCGTCTTCCTTTTTAGAGCACATTATAATTATATACAGTATATAGTAGGGGGTTAATGAAAATAAAACTGTAACACCAAAAAACACACAATTGTGTACGTTTGAATTTTATTATTTTATTAAGCATTTTATCAACATAAAAACTCATCAGTGTGAATGAATATATTAATGAGTGTCGTCCTGCTTTACTCCATAGGCATTTTCCTTCAATTGTCTACAACGAAATGTACACATCATTACACAAAATACTTTACTACGTAGCCCTGGCCTGTGAAGGAGATTCTAAACCTTTTACAAGATGATGAGGAAACAGAGTTCCTGCTCTAACAAGTGGGGAAATGACACAACATTAAGTCCTCGAGCTTTGAGGTTTCCGAGGAAGAGAAGTAGACCACTTTCATCTAAAACTAAATGGGCCTTTATTTTGCTTTTATCTTTTACCTTTCTGACTTGGGGAAGTGTATTCTCCACATCTGATCGTGACAGATGAGGTGACGTTAATCTGACTTAAACGACAGAGTGAGTCAGAAAGCTGGTTTGGTCCTTGAATGAATTGTCTAGCTCAATTCAAAGAGAAAGTGACGTTAATCATTCTCTAGATTGTGAACGGTCATTTAGTTCCCTCTAGATAAAGTGGCACAGTAATGATTCAAGTCATCTTGTATATACACATACAGAATTGTACGGGTCACATATACAGTATTTAGCCTCCTCTTTTAACTTTTCCTGTGCATTTCTGTAGCACAAAAAGCACATGTCATGTAATGTCTTTTTTTTGTCTTGTAGTCAACAATCTAAACTGTTTTACTGTGAAAAAAAGACTGAATGCAGCTGTTTGGCTTTCCCTCGGTGGGTCAGTGTGCTCCAGTGATCAGACACAACAAAGAGTACAGCAGTAACCATTGACAACATCCTCTGCAGTTTGGTCTTAGCTTTGATATCACTGTTTTTTTTTTTGGCAAAAGAGTTGGTCAGCAGGGTTTTTCTATCTGATATGATGCAGAATGTTTGAATGTATATTTCTAGTCGGTAATTAAAGGGGCACTCCGTAGATTTTGCACTTCAGAGAGTGCTACACACCCTGTGAAACATTTGGAAGACGTCTTCTGCAGCGCTGGAGGGACTGCTCCAAAGTCTGACCTGATGACATCACAGTGATGTCATCAGGGCTATCTTGGGTTGTGCTAGAGAATACAGCAGAAACTAGCACTGGTACTAGTACTAGCTAGCTTTCTGCTAACTAGTACTAGCAGAAAGCCTGTGTTACAAACATGAGGTGTGAAGTCTGAGAGTCTGTAGGGGATTAAAAATAGGTACGCAAAGTCAGAACGTTCAGGTCTCTTAAGGATCCATTTTTTTAAATGCGTTTCTTGTGAGTTTGATTATTTTACAGAAGTGCAGTACTAAATTGCTGGAGGAACAGAAAACCAAAGAGCATGAAAATACATCTAATTAAAATACACTGAATATACATACAATCTACTTTTAACAACTTAAAAAAAAGAATAAATAATGAAACAAATATACATGTCAAGCATCAGTCAGCTATGATTTGTACATTTTTTTTGTCAGTCTTGATGGTGCATTCTTACTTAGATTTTCAGCAGGACTATCTGTTAACTGAGTTAAACTGATCAAAGTCTAAGAAGACACAGAACGGTAAGGGTGTATTATAATAATCAAACTACCACATCACTTGTTTTCTCACTTATCAGGTCCTCAGAAATAGCACCACAAACAGTTTAATATCAGATATTCCTGTGATGGCTGTGGCTGAATATACTGTATAAGTCCTCAGTCTATTTCCTGACCCTGCGAGTCCCCTGTTGACACTTAACAGATGTGCTAACTGAAAAACATCTGTTTCTGCACACTCAATTGAACAAGTATAGACATAGTAATGGCAAAATATTCCATAACCAAGGTTTAGCTCTCTTGGAAAGGTGTTTTTTTTTTAAAAAGGTAGTTTTATGTTAAGTGCAGTAAGCAACAGCTACATCTGAATATGTGTTCAGGTCACGGTGCGTGATGATCACTTCTTTGGTAACTATTTTTTGCGCTGTGTCTAGTCACAACTCTGAGCAGACGTGATGGTTAAATCATTTGTTTTACTGAGGCCTGTTTGCGTATATGATTTTTTTTTTTTTTTTTGGGGGGGGGATAACATTAAAAACATCCAGTGGAAGGTTAATTCAACATTTAAAAACCTCAATGACAAAACCAGAAATGAGTCTAGAATATATCACATCTAACTATCTATTCTTATTTTGTTTCTATTTGAGTTTAATATTTACCTGACGAACAAAGACGCTTTATTCACTGTGTTTGCTTTGACGCAAAAGCTTTTTATGGACTCTTTTATTATCGAATCTATAAAAAAAAGTTTTCTATACTGCGCTTGTTTCATCACTCTCGATTTATTACTCTGCAGAAACTCTAAATATGACTGACACTAGTAAGGTTTTATTTCCCTGTATTTTTCTTCAATCTTCAATC
The DNA here is from genome assembly GCA_034779795.1 of Ctenopoma multispine. NCBI lineage: Eukaryota > Metazoa > Chordata > Actinopteri > Anabantiformes > Anabantidae > Ctenopoma > Ctenopoma multispine. Next base: position 3,358,560 of record JAUYWH010000015.1, on the reverse strand, counting down.
AATAACTTTATCAGTATCTTGTAATTAATACCCTTCTGTTTAATGTCTGATAATGAGAACATCTGGTTAAATATTTATCTGTTGTTTAAAGGCACTTTGAATGTTCTGTCCATCTAAGAAGGAAAGGGTTTGGCCTTAGGACTGTTTGGAATTAAAATCAGGGGAAATATCAATTAGTGAAGCACTGATCTGAACAAAACAAGTGTTTCTGAAGGGAAGTGACACACTCTGTAGTTTGTTTGGCAATGTGGACAGGCAACACTCCCAGTAACGGATGTCGAGCACAGGGTAAACTGCGTTCAGATGTTTCCTGGCAACAAGTTGTTCCTCTGTGTAAGAAAAGCCATAGTGCTGAAGCAATGCCACAGGAAGAGTCGCCCCACTGAGCTGACGCAAAGTCGCACTGTGTGTCACCGCCGCTAGAGTCTAAGGAGGATTCCAGCATGATTTGTGTTTTTACTCACTTGTTTTATTGTATAACCTTTTAATGCTAATGTTAGCATGCTAACTTGATGTTTTGACAATTTTTAAATCTGTTTTGTACAACTTCTACAGCACAGAAAAATAGTCAGATTTTTATATAAATGTGTTTTTACACTTCTTACAGAACCTAACAAGCAGCTCTGTGGTGCTTTAACTTAATGCTATTAGCATGCTAACATTTGCTAGTCATTATTATATATAATTTGCACACTGGCAAAGAAGAAAGGTGCAGCTGAGGCTGAATGTAGGTACAGGCATATTTGGACAATACTAATAAAAATGTTTCATCCTGGAAAGCGTGTTCATTTCTTTATATTATTACTGTTTTTGTGACATGAAGCAATAGCAAAACACTGGGAATTGTGCTGGAACATCCCTTTAAATGCATGAACAGAGTGTAGGTCAGTCCAGGTGAAGCATTCCTGTTCTTACTCATATTCCAGAGTTTGACTACAGTGTATCAAAAACCTCTGTATGAAGAATTTTCTCTGATCTAATTTAGCCACCAGCGTTGAACCTTGCAAAAAATCACAAAACAGTGATTTGTATTCAAGCCTCATTTGCATGGTTGCCTTTAGGCAGTGAAAAAAAATCCTCTCCAGAAGCAATATGCTGCTGAACATGCAGATATGCTGATTTAGTGTCCTAGTTAATGAGCTGGCCTGAGAGCTATGGCTAAAGACGGCACGTGTACATGATATAAACAACCGAGGTAATGCGGTAACACTCTTGGCGTTCTTGCAGAGGTTGAGGAGACCTAATGTTTAAGGTGTGATGAGGGTTAAATTTAGACTGAGAGGCTGACACCACAGCCTTCAGCACCAGCGGGGCTCCGAGGCCCGACCCTGTGTCCGTAAACGTCTGTTTTCTTCTCCACACTCTCTCCCCATTTGAGCATGTCAGGCCTTCCCTGCCTTCATGTATGTGGGGATAGTGCCTCGCTGAGTTAGACCCTCAAAGCGCTTGTATGTGTAGTTGAGGAACACCCAGTCCTTCGACTTGAAGTCTGGCTCCGTCGCATTGGCTGTTCACAAACACAAAATCAGTTATTTTTATTGTACGTGCCACTTGGGGGCGCTGCACGCTGTGCAATGTAAAGACCTTAAAAGTGTTTAAAGCCATTAATATAATATTAGCTAATACAACAACAGCAGAGTTGTGCTTTCCCACAGTGCAGCTAGCAAAAATATTTCAAAAGACAAACCTGGCTGAAGGATGTCTGATTCAGGGAAGTCATCAAAGTTGGAGGTGTCGTCAATACTCTTGATTTCAATGGAGATGGCGGCTGGCCGCTCCCTGCGCGGGCGAGACAGGGGAAATTGTGGACAAATTGAAGAAGAAAGAACTCAGAGAGTAGTGGTTCTGCAAAAGAATTTAAAAAAATGCTTCCTGTACCTGATGTGCTCCCAGTCCACTGACTCAAAGAACTGATGACTTTTGATCTCCTCCACACTCACAGCTCCAATCCTGTTCTCAGCATCAGTGCAATACCTAAAACACACAAAGATATTATAAATGTCCATCAAACTTTTATATACACTTTTTTGTAAATTAACATATTCAAATATTAGAATACTAGAAACCTCAACATTTTTTGCATACGGCCACCATGTGAGTTCATCCTTAAACCCAATTACAGAAATGCATCTTCACCTTAATATCAGGTCTTTGGCCCTCTCTGAGATGGGTACTTCAGGTGGGAAGACCAGGGTTTCCTTCCAGTTCATTACCTTCCTGTACGTCTCCTGCGGCGTCTCAGAGCAAAAGGGTGGATAACCTGAAAAAGGCCAACAAGTTATTGCAATTATCTACTGTAATCTGATGAAGACAAATGTGCTTTGGTTTTGTTTATTTCTGGATACAGCAAATATTAAGCCAATTGGATTTGTGCGGTTTGCTGGTGTAATTTTTGATCATTCCACGTGAAAAACAAAAACACAAAGTCAGATAAAACACACAACACGCAAAAGACCCCACCCACAAGAGTAGGTGTTTAGGGTCCAAGTTAGGTCTTCTGTAGCTTTGTGCTCATGTCTGGTTCTTCCTGAAGATCGCCCAAAATAATCAGTAAGTTTGTTCAAGTTCTGAATCCGATCTGCTTCATCTGTGACTGTACATGCCTCATCTCTCTCTGCATCTGTCTCACATATGGATAAATGCATGCTTACCGATGAGCATTTCATACATGATGACACCCAGAGACCACCAGTCACACAGCTTGTTGTATCCTGTCTGCATAAAGACTTCAGGAGCGATGTAATCTGGCGTTCCCACAGTGGAATAAGCCTGAAAGTAAAACGAAAAGAGTTGCAAGATGAGGGCCTTAGATATTAATTTATTAGTGTTGTCAAAATTAACGTGTTAATTTATGAGATTAATGTGAAACGTTTAATGTGTTAAAATTTTCTTACGTAATTAATGCATTTTTTTTTAATTTCCTGTAATCTAAGACCTTTAAACCCGTAAGCCGCTCTGAAGGAGGGGGCAGCATTGCACTATGCTGGTGTTAGGCCTGCCGGAAATGATTAGAAGAAGAAGGAGAAGGAGGAAGTGATACCATGCTACTATGGTTAACAGATGCAAACATCAACAAGGACAGCCTTTGGGTGGAAAGTTTTACTTTAAGAAGTTGCCTGAGTACCGTGCACAATTTGCAAAACTGAATTCAGTTACCACAGAATCAATTCGTCTCTGGTGTATCACCTGAGAGCAAAACACCCAGGTGAATCCACCTCTACGGGACCTCGCCAGTCTACGCTTCAGGAGTATGGTGCTTGTGGGCGAATAACAAAATCTGTGAGTGAAAAGTTAACCATTTCCTTGGTTGGGTGGATAGCTAAAAACTGCCAACCAATTAGCATAGTAGAAGATGACGGACTGAGAGAAGTCATTCGCGCTGCATCAGGAGATGTGTGTTACAATCTACCCTCGAGAGGAACCATTGTGTCGAGACTGCACACTTTGTATGAGGACCGGAGAGCTCAGCGGTCCAGCAAGCTTGTGAAAGTAAGGAACGTAGCTCTAACAGGTGACCACTGCACTTTAACCTTTAGACTACTAGAAAAGACTTTAATGTTAGTCACTGTTGATGACCTAGAAGGGTTTTTTTTTAGTTGTATTTCACAGGAGAGAACCTGTGTTAAAAGACTGAAGAAAACTATTAACATTCTCTTTGAATTTAAGCATACATTCTTTGTATTTATTCTGCATTTACTATATTATATTGCCTAAATGTCTGTTAAAAGCTTAAATATAAAGTTGAAAAAATATAATTGCAGCCAGGCTCAAGTAAGATCAAGTAATTGCCATTAATCACAATTAATTACAGAAAATTGTGCGATTAATTAGTAAGTTTTTTTTAATCGATTGACAGCCATAGAATTTATATAAATATAAAACCATCTTCAGAGTTTTGTTGCCATTAAGAATTCTCTCTAAAAGCATTAGAACAATTCTTGATTACAAAAAACTTGGTTAAATGTGTACTAAACTTTTCCAAGCCACTGTGGCTGTCCTTCAGCAAGAACCTTTCTCTGCCTGCTTAGCCACAGCAATTTGCTTTGGGATACTAGTACCAGTAAAATGTCAAAGTCTTACCAGTTGTCTCCGATTCTTCTTCCAGGTTTCTGCTTTCCTCTTTGAGTTCATATTTTGAAAAGCTGCGATGTGCACAATAGGAAACACAGGAAAAGCATAGGATTATTAAACAAACTCATTATAACACACTTGAATAGTACATCTGTTTTTGAATCTGGTTACATTACTGCTTGACTTTTATTGTGACTGATTTTTAACTCACAGAAATCACTGGGCGGGTTGTGTGTCAGGTTCCTGTAAAATTCTGTGCGATGAGCCTTTTTTAGTCCCGTACACAGGCCAAAATCAGACAGCTTCACGTGTCCCTGTGAGCAGAGAGACATTTGATCAATTGTTTTTTTTTTTTTGACAAAGTCAAAAAAAGAAAAAGGTGTCGCAACTATAGCAAAATAAATGTCTGGCCGCACCCTAGAGTCCAGCAGCAGGTTGTCTGGTTTGATGTCTCTGTGGATGAAGCCCAGCTGGTGGATAGAGTCAATGGCCAAAACTGTCTCTGCGATGTAGAACTGGGTAGCTTCTTCAGACAGAGTGTCCTTCTTCATCAGCAGGGTCATCATGTCACCTGGCAACAAGCTCACTGCTCAGAACTTTTGAAAAATAATATTAGGCAAGATTTTTTCCTACTAAAACAGGTCTTTCTCGTGTTGGATGCATTATAATCCAGCTCATATTAACTCACTAAAAAAACAATACCCAATTATGTTAATTAAATTATTGTTTTGCTGATTATTCTTGTTTGAGAGTACTGTAACCCCACTTTTGTCCCAACGTACAACTCCAGGTGTGTATTTATTTGTTGTAATGTCTCAGTGCAAACCTCCAGGCAGGAACTCCATGATGAGGTAGAGGTTCCTCTTGTCCTGGAAGCTGTAGAACATCTTCACCACCCAGGCGCCATCTGCCTCCACCAGAATATCCCTCTCTGCTCGGATGTGAGCCACCTGTAAGGAGAGAGCGGTCAGCCTGAGACACCTGAAACACATAAGACCACGAGCACAGCAGCTGTACAGTATGTCCTGGCATAACTGAGAACTATGATGCTTTACCTGTTCCTTTTCCAGCATGTCTGCTTTTCTCAAAATCTTCATGGCATAAATGTGTCCTGTGTCTTTTTTCTGTACCAAACGCACCTGAAGGTGAAGACATTATAGTTAAATGTGAATACAAATGTCAGTAAAGTAAGAATACTTAAAGACATATATGCAGCACTGACAGTTTAAAGCAAAGGAAATGATATTAACACTGTGGCAGGATTGTAGTTGTTCTCAGATCTAGTCCTAGTCCTATGGTCTAGACTTGACTTCCAACACCTATTGCAAGGTCTAGTAATTAAAAAGTAAAAATAGAAAAAAAGTAAAAATTCACACAGGCCTCTTCTTTTACTTACCTCTCCAAAAGCGCCTCGGCCAATAACCTTAAGGGACTCAAAATCATCCAAGCCCAGTCGTGTCCTCTTCAGTCGCAAAAACTCAGTCTCCTTGCGAGCATGCTGTGAGCGCCGCATTACTTTCTGCAAAATGCAGAAAGTGATTTGAAAAATCAATAAAGTGACAGAGAGGAATTAAAAATAAAAGTGAAATGTTTTGAGGATTGCAAGTGTGAGGATACTGTACCTCCTCGTCTGGTAAACCCTCTTCTTCCATAGCCTTCTCCAGCTTTTTCTGCCTATAATTAAATATTTAAAAAAACATGTAACGTATAAGATATGGCAAAAATGTTAATGTTCTTGACCTACAATATATGAGAGAGAGGTTTTGCAAACTAGAAACATGAGAAGGCATTAGGTGAGCTAAAACATGGCAGATCTTGAAAATGAATCCCCTCACAGTTTAAGAATGGATGTAAACAGTGAGACGGCTGTCTTTTACAGGAAGCACAAAACCATGTTACCTGGATTAGAGTTCAACTCTCAGGCAAGGTGATACCACATAATGAGATGCCCTTTGTTGTACTCACACCTGAGATGAAACACCTCCCCACTGTTACCTTTACCAGCAGTAGATAGAGTGACACTTAAAGCAGTAAACAACAGCTACATTTATATGCAGAGAGTAACTGAGGTAACTGGCTGCTATGGTCATTGGACGGTGGTGTTCTTCTACAACTGCCTGGGCAGTTTTACCTCATCTCACGCTCCTCGTGCTGGGTGAGCAGGGTGCTATAGAAGTTTTCCAGTGTCAGCTTGGCCACAGTCACCCTCTCTCTGGTGTGGTTGCTCATGGGAAGGGCAGCTGCAGTCCCTCCCGTCATGGCCATACTATCCTGTAAGTCAAAAAAAAAAGTGTATGTGGTTCAATATCAGCACTGACAGCGCTTTATAATCCATCACAAATTTGTACAGAGAAAGCAGATGGAGGTTGTGATGACAGACTAGCACAGCCATGTGTTCTACACTGTCTGTGACACTATGATGATCACTTTTTGGTGTGACTTTAACCTGTAACGTCAGCAAACACCACATGACTTCAAATAAGTGAAGGGTTCACACAGCATCCTCTGTGCAAGTTTCCCAACAGAGTAATATACAGTATGTCACAAAAGTGAGTACACCCCTCACATTTTTGTAAATATATCTTTTCATGGGACAACACTGACAATATGACACTTTGACACAATGTAAAGTAGTCAGTCTACAGTTTGTATAACAAAAAACAAAACCCAGCCATCAATGCCTAATCACTTGGCAACAAATGTGACTACACCCCTGTGAAAAATGACCAACTTGTGCCCAATTACCTATTTTCCATTCCTGGTGTTATGTGACTCGTTAGTGTTACAAGGTCTCGAGTGTGAATGGGGAATACGTTAAATTTGGTGTTATCGCTCTCACACTCTCTCATACTGATCACTGGGAGTTCAACAAGGCACCTCATGGCAAAGAACTCTGAGAATCTGAAAAAAAAACAACTGATGCTCTACATAAAGATAGCCTAGGCTATAAGAATATAGCCAACACCCTAAAACTGAGCTGCAGCACAGTGGCCAAGACCATACCACTCAGAACAGGCCTTGCCATGGTCGACCAAAGTAGTTGAATGCACATGCTCAGCGTCATATCCAGAGGTTGTCTCTGGAAAATAGATGTATGAGTGTTGCCAGCATAGCTGCAGAAGTTGAAGGGGTGGAGGGTCAGCCTGTCATTGCTCAGATCATACGCCGCACTCTGCATTAAATTGGTCTGCATGACTGTGATCAGAAGAAGGCCTCTTCTAAAAATGATGCACAAGAAACCCTGTGAAATGTTTGCTGAAGACAAGCAGACTAAGGACAGGGATTATTGGAACCATGTCCTGTGGTTTGGATGAGACCAAGTTGAACTTATTTGGTTCAGATGGTGTCAAGCGTGTGTGGCGGCAACCAGGTGAGGAGTACAAAGACAAGTGTGTCTTGTCTACAGTAAAGCATGTTGGTGGGAGTGCCATTGTTTGGGGCTGCATGACTGCTGCCGGCACTGGGGAGTTACAGTTCATTGAGGGAACCATAAATGCCAACATATATTGTAACATACTGAAGCAGAGCATGAACCCCTCCCTTCGGAAACTGGGCCGCAGGGCAGTATTCCAACATGATAACAACCTCAAACACACCTCCAAGATGACCACTGCCTTGCTAAAGAAACTGAGAATAAAGGTGCTGGACTGGCCAAGCATGTCTCCAGACCTACACCCTATTGAGCATCTGTGGGACATCCTCAAATGGAAGGTGAAGGAGCACAATTATATTCTAACATCGACCAGCTCTGTGATGTTGTCATGGAGGAGTGGAAGAGGATCCCAGTAGCAACCTGTGAAGCCCTAGTAAACTCCATGCTCAAGAGATTTAAGGCAGTAATGGAAAATAATAGTGCCCACACAAAAATTGGGCACAATGTGGACATTTTTCACAGGGGTGTACTGACTTTCGTTGCCAGCCGTTTAGACATTGATGGCTGTGTTTTGAGTTATTTTGAGGGGACAGCAAATTTACACTGTTATACGAGCTGTAGACCAACTACTTTACATTATATCAAAGTGTCATATCTTCAGTGTTGTCCCATGAAAAGATATTATAAAATAATCATATCAATTAATCATATTAAAATAAAAATGTGAGGGGTGTACTCACTTTTGTGACATACTGTAAATCAGTCCTGCAGAAACAATGACAAGAACCTTTACTGGTTTCCGACCCACTAGCGTAAGACAGCTATGAGACTAATGTAACGATTGCTCCATTTCTATGTCTGTCTTCTACAATATTCACATTGTGCGAAACACAGTAATCAACTATCTGACTGTGCCACTGTATGATAGTAGAGAAAGACACATTTTAATGTATTGTCAGTAGTCAAGATGGATTTCCAAATTCTCAGGGACATACTTTGTACCTCTGATGGGAAAGTTAACAAGTGTAAAGTTCGACTTTTTAATTTCAGTTCTGACTAAGAGGCAGAGCAGGGTAAAGCTTAATAATAGATGCCTGCATTGGATTACTGCAGGCACCAACGACATTCCATACCACAGAATCAAATCCCTGCTACAAAAATATTAATGTGACCCCACAGCTGATGAGTTAAAGGTTGCAGGTGACTTCCACTGTGTCAATAATAATGATGCAAAACAATGCAAAAGACTGTGAAGTGAACTTTCATTTGCATCTTCTTAAACTGTAGAATATTAATGAGCAAACTTTTGAGTGCCTTATGTTACAGAGGTCGAGAGGAAGAGGGTGGATGTTTACATCATCAAAGTACTTCAGCAGTACACCATCAGTAATGTATGAATGGGCTTAATTAGCTCACACTGAGATAAAACAACCCTGCAGCCTGGAGATAGGACCCATGTTTCGTCTAGTCACCGGTTCTTTTCCCGTCCCGGCCCAACAATCCCACAACAACAAGACACTTCCTGACTTCTGAGAAAAATCACAGAATCACTGCTGCAAAGTGCTCCGTTTAAGAAATTTCTGATGGGGGAAAAACAGGAACACTGGCAAACAAAGAGTGCTGAGTTAGTGAGGTCTGCACAGATTTACCTGAGCACAACACAACCGCTACATCTAGAAACATTTAGGTGTCCACAGAGCTGGTTCCGTTTGGTACCACACCTTAAGGCAGGTGCATGATTCAGACACTCAGTCATGGATACATGGCAGATTGGCAGACATAGAGCTCTATGTGATCAGAGGTGGTGGCGGAGTGTCCAGGTTCATGTGGTAATGTAAGCGATGGCTGCACATCACTGTGAACATATAGAGGGACCAGTACAGTAGTGTAGACTGAATTATACTTCTGTAGAAAAGTTATTATTACTCTGATTCTAAAGATATTTGATAAAATATCAAAATGTTATTGTCACATTTCCCAACTGTCTTTCCTCGTGAAAGCAAACAAAAAAAAAACGCAGATAAAACTACATTTTTTAACACTGGCTCAGTTCCTTTTAGTGTCCCAGTAAACTATGACAATGAGCCAGCAGACACAGTAACAAGAAACTAGCTCAGCTAAATGGAATGCACTCATTTTGAACATGCCCTTTTCCTACTGTGACATGTTTAAAAAGTCTTTAGCGTATAAACCCCACTGATGCACACACTTGTGCCATCGTGTGTTTTTCCATCGTGGTGGAAAATGAAGCATCATTTGAACAGACTCTGTTGCATCACAGCTGAGCCAGACTGAAGGAATTCAGTTTAGCCTGAAGTTAACCAAAATCCCCCCAACAGCTAAACAAACAGGGCTACACCACTCTGCTACTTATAAGGAAGGCATTATGAAAGAAAGCTCTAAAGCTTAAGACAGATACCCGCACAGAGCCAAATGTGGCAATTACAACTATAATCTGCAAATGATCACAACAAATACAACTTTTCTGACCTTACTAAAAGTGTAAAATGTTCCGTCCACCCAGATTTCATTTCAAGTCATGTCTTACTCACATTTACATCTACGTACACTGAGATCACATCACATCACACATTTCACATGTTATATTATAGTAAGTATTGAGAATGTATATCTCAGTTCAGTACTCACATAATGAACTATAAACTAAAAACTCGAAAACAAATATTTCTCAATAAAAACTACTGACAGCAAGGTATGTGGACTATGTGAAGTTTATCTACATGGGTGGATGCTACATAGCTAACACCACCAACAAGACAACAATAATCCTGTTGCCAAATTGAAGTTTGTTATCTGACCTGAGTTAAACTGCTTGACATGTGCAGAGAATTTCACTCCATCTGGTTGTTTTTTGATTGAAAATTTAACAGCGGCCAAAGAGAAAAGTTTATTCCCTGGACGATGGGTCTCTCGGTGTGGTGTTTTCTGTGTGTATGTGTGTGTGTGTGTGTGTGTGTAAACTCCTCAAGTAGTGCTAGTGACTGGACAGAAACGTCTTTTCCGTTCTGAATGAAAGGGCTCAGTCATAATGCCAGAGAGGAATGAGGCACACAAGCATGTGTGCTTCCACAAATCCACAATAACTAAAAGCAAACAGAAGTCACAGGCATTGGCTAATATTACTTTTTATTACAAACCACACAACCACTTTTGTAGTGAAAGGTCACTTTAACATTCTGATAATGGTAATAGTGGGAGTAATTAACACATTACGGATTCAATTACTCCCACCACTGTGCAATTTTTATATTTCATTTTTAGAATACACTCTTTTTTATTTATGTAGTGTTTGCATTGTTAGATAATATTCTTCTAGTATATTGTTTAAGGTGTGTATGCATTGATCAGATGAATCAATATACTGTGTTTAGCCTAGTTAATGTTTTCCCCAACTCACCTTAACTCACACTTGTTTGTGGCATCCTGTCAAACCTCTACTAGCTGCCACTCTACGTCCAACACTGCTGCTCCTAACATGACGGATGATGCTAGATGATAAGAACTGTGAGGATAATTCTAAATTTTAATTATATGAGGTTATCCAATAGAAATATTCGGTCGCTGGTGTTAGCTAACGCTAACTACTTGTCAGCTATAGCTGTCCCCTTTGCGTCTCCATCTAGCAGGTACCATTACAGCAATAAATAAAAACCCGACAGCATAAAAAGAAACAGCTTTTTGTAAGAAGTATCTTCTCCTACCTCCGTGTCCTGCTCCAGAGTCAACTGTTGGCTGGCCGCCAGCCCACGTTCCAGTAGAAAGAAATTATAAAGGCTTATTTCGTATATTTCTGCCTAATATTTAGGCAGCTGGAGGCTAGAGGCTCCTCTTATTGACTACCCTTTAGAGGAATACCGCCGATATCAAAGCCAAATCATAACAGAAACCCTGTAAGGTTAACAACAAGCTAACCTGAAATAATCTGGAAATATTTAGCTGTCTTCATTTATAACCTTTAACCTCGACATGCAACGGCTCTGCGTCTTAATCGCTACAGAAAAATGTAATGAAAAGCGGCTCTTCCTGGGCTCGTCGGGCTCGTCAGACACTCTGGCAACGCAACAGCGTAGCGCTTGATTGACGCTAGCGCGAACCAATCACCGCTGAAGGAGAGGACCCGTCGCTTCCAGTTACCAATCAAAGGTGGACTATACACGACAGTGACATGTCCATGAGCCCATTAGAAAACATGATCCGCCCACTTAGGGGTTGTGTTCCAGGTTAATTTGGTTAGCAAGTACTCGTAGCTATGAAAGAAAACACAGTAGTTACAGTAGTTGTACGCTTTCTTACATAATTGTAATGGTTATGCACGTGTGCAAACGCTTACTAAAAATAACTAGTATTATTGTGATTTTTTTAAAGCATATTATAGAAACATAACTGCAAATAATATGCTCCTTCACACATATATAAAATGATCTTAAAGAGAGTGTCTAAGGTCAATGAAAGGTCGTAATGTGATGAACATTCAAGGACATACATTTTAATCTACATTTAATCGATTTTTCTTAATATAACTCACAAAAAATGTAGAACATTTTTTTAATAAATAAAATTATATTGTATGGGCTCAATATGAAAGCAAAACTGCAATTGATAACATAAATACGATTTTAAAAAATCACAATCATGAGACCACATGTATATCTTTTACTATACAGCAATATTCTCAGAGATATTTATCTTAATAATTTTGGTTTTAGAGTTTAAGATAACTACAGCTTGTTTTTGCCATTGTTTAACTGTTCTTTTCACATTTCAACACTATTTCAATGCAGAAACATTCCAGAGGAAATTGACTTGTTTCCTCCTTTCATCACAGCAGGGGTGCTTTAAAATGTGTTCACCCTATGTGGAATATTTCATTTCCTGCATACTGTATATATGTGTCTATATACAAAAGGTTTACGAGAAGAAAGAAATGAAGAAATACTGTGATTAATCCTGATGAGGTCAGATAATAAAGCTGTAACACAAATAATGAACTCTTGTTTGACCATAGCACAGAGAAAAAGCAGAAGACTTTTAAGAAGTAAATGTCCTTATTTGGATGGATGAGTGCTTTTACTGTTACAGTCATGGTCTCAACATGCATGTAGGTGGGTGTAGTCTGCTAACACGTCTGGGTGTGGTGTCCAGCAGACAAGGCTGTTTTTATATTTCTCACATCACCAGAGCCCACTGAGCTGTGACACAGCACCTATATTTAGATTTGGGCTATAAACTCTCTGGCCTGCAGCCTAAAGCACTCAGACCACTGAGCCACATCTTAAATGGAAGCAATGTTGCACCACTTGATAGTGATTTAAACACCTTAACAGTAAAGAATCACAGTAGTAATTGCTCAATTGTTGGGTGTTTTTTAGATTCTATAAATCACAAAATGGGTAATTTCAGGTTGCTTTGGCCTTTACAGATGTCCAATATTATCGGCATTAAAGTGTAATATCGGAAAACATCTGAATCGGTTTTTACTCTTTTAATTCAATTCAATTAAATTCAACTTTATATAGCGCAAATTCACAACACAGGTCATCTCAGGGCACTTTACAGTGTAAGGTTTAAGATCTTTACACATTATATAAATATATACAGAATAATGTAGAAAACCCAACAGTCCCACTTGAGCAGCATGTAAGGCAACAGTGAAGAAGAAAAACTCCCTTTAACGGAAGAAACCTCCAGCAGAAGCAGGCTCATGGTGGGCGGCCATCTGCCTGGGGTGAGTGGACAGAGGAGAGAGAAAAGAACAACAGGCAACAGAGATCATAACAACAACAACATTTTAATGACACAACTTTTCCATACCATGCATTATACATCAAACTCTTCAGCTACTTCTCCTCTCTCTCAAAATGTCAAATATGACAAATCCGAGATATTTTGGTTTGTTTGGCACAACTTAAGTTTGCATGATAGGAGACATGTCATGTTAGTTGCCTAAACTTATTCAGATTATCTTTTTTTATGAGGGGGGACCCCACATATATTGGTTTCAGTTTATATTGGAAATTAAGAGTTAGATAATATTAGACAAATCTGTATATCGGATATCTGTAAAAAAACAATATCGAACATCCCTAATACGAAAGGATCCAAGTTTAAGTCATCAGCAGCTTCCCTATTTTACTCAGTGTAACATTAGTCACCAAGCTATCTCTAGCTTGCTTACTGACATACTCTTGGTTGTTTAACAAGTCAATTTACATATTACCTTGGTGATACTACCATATGTTTGTTGTACCTTCATCACATTTAATTTTTTTGTCTTTTTTCATATCTAGACCAACACATTTATAGATTAACACTGAATGATGTTTGCACAAGCCACCCTTTACCTCAAAGCAGAAGTTCAGTCATACCAAAAATTAGATCACTTCAACAAAAACATCGAGTGCATCATTCATTACATCATTTGACATATTTTCCACCAAGTCTCCTTACTGCCAAATCAATTACACAGAAGTAAATGTCAGTTTAATGTGCCTGTTTCAGTTTGAAAAAATGAAAAACCCAAAGAGTTTGTTGAAGCTTTATTTCACAACAAAAAAAAACTCACTCAGTTGCAGTAATCTAAAAAATAAATTTTGTTAGAGCAGTACACAAAAACAAGAATCAAGATCATTTTATTCATAAATATCTAAAAAAACACACGGACATAAACGAACAATACATTTACTGTACATAAAACTTACAAAACCAAAGAGATGGTTTTGAACCACTACAAACAATATGTAAGTGAAGGTGTCTTTAACACTCCCTAGCTACATTTCAGAGCAAGACTCATTTTGAGCCAAATTAGCTAAAGGGCACAACAAAATATTACATAGACATCACCTTGCGTTTTCTGTACATAATCGCACCTGTAAATGAGTATTGTTCATATCTGATTAGCATATAGTTTTTACGACACAGACACATGTGACACATTCAGCTCTTTAAATGTTTTGAGGTTTGTAGTTGGTATTCGAGGGTAAAAAATAAAGAGTTATAATATGAGTGAAAGTGTCCAAAATTCAGTTAGGAATTTTGCATGTCAGGATTCAGATGGTGATGTCTGACTGGGTGCCCCATTACGGGTGCGGAGCTGAGACTGGGCGATGTCAGCAAGGGCACTCTGGATCTTCTCCAGCAGCATATCGCCACGGTAAACCACCTCTTCTAGACGAGCTGCTGCCTCATGGTTCTCGTCCTCTAGCTGCCTCAGACTGGCCGCCTGGGAAGAGTTCACAGTGAGTCAGTAGTATCCTATAATACCTGTGAACAAGCCCTGCTCTCCAGCCTCCATACTAATTCATCACAGCCCAATACTTACGTTTGGGTGAATAGCTTGAATCCTCAGCAATAGCAACGGAAAACCAAATCTTTTCTCACCAACTAGAGTTTAAATATTGGTACATTAAAGTGTCAGAGAAAATACTGCTAGATGTAAGTGAGAGAATCTTTTGTCCGTTTTGTGTTACTCCGTGTTTATGACTGATTTTATGAGTAACAAACTGAAGTAAATCATTTGTTTTATACCCACTAGCAATCATTAAACTGCTTTTCAGTGTCTTGATCTGTCAGTGTAAACAGCAGCTGTTCAAGCAATCGCATGGCTCCCTCTTTTGGCTGAAAGCTAGAACTACTAAATGGGCTTCAGTTCATTCCTGTGTTTTTTATGACTCAACATGACAAATCAAGCACTCAATGGTCATGTAGAAAATGTTAAGAGATCTATCTTTTCAGATTGCCTTTGTGACTTT
The DNA here is from genome assembly GCA_034779795.1 of Ctenopoma multispine. Taxonomy (NCBI): domain Eukaryota; kingdom Metazoa; phylum Chordata; class Actinopteri; order Anabantiformes; family Anabantidae; genus Ctenopoma; species Ctenopoma multispine. The sequence goes on along the minus strand of JAUYWH010000015.1, from coordinate 3,343,347 downwards.
GAAGGAAACACTACTGATAAAAATTAATGTTTGAAATATGGTTTGTGTGCTGACCTGAAGAGCTGCTGTGGACTCCTCACTGGGCAGAGAGTCAATCAGTACATCCACATCTTTGGCTGTTCTGGCAATCAGTGTTGCAAATAGCTGAGCATATTCTGGACATAGATAAGAAAACAAGACAAGGCATAAGGTAAATTGTACTGTCATTCAAAACTGTACATTCTATTTCAGAGGCTTTGAAGGCCGACTGCGCGGGGGGGGGGGGGGGGGGGGGGGGGGGGGGGGGGGGGGGGGGGGGGGGGGGGGG
>JAUYWH010000015.1:3332471-3343030 GCA_034779795.1 Ctenopoma multispine | reverse complement strand
TTAAAGACCCCCCCCCCCCCCCCCCCAAAGATAAACTAATGGGGGCTTATAGGTAGTAATTTATAAATGGTCACTTAAAATGTGGGTCATCTGATACATAATGTTATGTTCTATGTTGTTTTATGTGCATAGAAACTGCAATTCTAAAGTTTATTCTCATATTTATCTTTTGATACTAATGCAAATGTCCTCAGTTGTACAGCAACACAAAATAACCATAAAGTGTTGGGAGGCAGGATATATTAAAAGAGCAGAAGTACTAAGCAAGGAAAACAAGGATCATAACTTTAGAATATGAACAGATAAATCACCTTCGGTTGGGTTTGCAGGCTGATCTTTGTTGATAGCCGTCTGGATGTTACTGAATGAGGCAGGAGGAGCACAATGTTGCAGGACGCCGATGGCATTACAAAACTGGTCTGCAAGCTGGCAGGACACACAAACACAGTGGATTACACTTTCATTCAGTGAAGCTAGCTGTTAACAATGACCAGTAAACCACTCGTTTGCTACGTTGTAATTGTGGGTAACTATGAGGTCCTTACACGTAACAAATATACGTGTGTGATTAAATAACGCTAACTTGTTCCCTAATATACATAACTTAATGTTACCGGCCTCCTTGTCGTTAGCTTCCCAGTGATGTAATCAACGTCAGAAATGTTAACAAGTTACTGGAACAATGGAGCTGCCGCTTAACAACAACTTCTTACTTCAAATTATATAACTATTCACGTTTGTCATTTACATCGCTGGATATTTAACTACAATAACATTTAAAACTCCAAAATGTGCCTTACCGAATTGACTGCATCTTGAAGCTGCGTTAGCCTGTCCGCCATATTTTCTGTGATAACACAAAATCTCACTTTAATTGTCGCGAGACTGTCACAACCGTGTAAACTCTCGCGGGATTGGGCGATATTTTGGGAGCTGCTGTTGGTACATTATCGTTGAGTTAGCTGTAGCATAAGCTCAAGATACTTGCTGTTGTTTACAGCTGATCAGGGAAGTGTTTAGCTCAATGAATTCATTGAGCTATTCGTTTCACTGTGTTTCAACAAGAAATACAGCTGTTTATGAATTTCTAACGTTACTCGTTGCTCTTTGATGGGAACTAATGTTAGCTTGTAGCTAATTTAGCTACAAAACATCAGCAGGAAGTAACGGACTACGATCTTAATGTCTTGCGCTTTGAGTTCTTCAGGTAAGAAGTTTATTCTCAATTATTTTAAACGTTAAATAGGTTGAACTATTTTGAATGCCAGTTTATCAGTTAGACCAAGACGACTGTAAAATTAGCCTTTACTAAGTGGATTTGCACGATAGCTTCAGTGTGGTTAGAAAACCAGCAAGCAGCTAGCTTAATAAATTAGCTTTTGCGTTTGGGCTATTCGTAATACATTTTAACTGTAATTTATGAATTTAATTGAACCAGAACAACTTGTGTTATAAATACTCTGACACGTACTACAGCTAAGACAAATATAGAATACTAAAGTAACTAAATATATCACTTACGACAAGGTAATGTTAGCTAGACGAATTAGCTTGACACAGCAGCTGTCATCCAAGGTGTGACGAGGAAGGTAGGGCTAACAACGAGCTAAGTACATGGTATTTTTGGTTAATACACTGTGAGTACACAGTCTGCTTACTTTATTTTGTTCATTGTTCTAAGTAGTTACTTTAATTGACATACATAATTGCTTGATGCAAAGGTGAGATGTACATCTGGAGAGCTTCAATCTCTCTTAATTCGTCTGGTGTCATTGCACCTGAGGTCCGAAGATTGTACATGGAATAGCCTCATTAGCCATGACGGACTTTAGTTGGCCCAATTTAGTACCATAGATAAAATTCAAATTAAATGACAAACTACACGCATTTAAATGGCAATGGCGATGCCTGGGCAAAATTTATATTGTTAAATTTAACTGCAAACTCAGGCTGTGATGGTTTTAAAAAGTTGTAATTCCATGAAAGGAAGGAGGCCTTATGTAAAGTAATTTGGAAGAAAGAAATACGAACACACATCACTTTAACATTTGTGATACCATTTGGTACATTTAAGAATTTATTTGTCACACACAAGACATTAAACAGATAGAACTCTGGGATTAAGCTGATATTTATTAAGATGAATAATCCAATCATAAATGAATCTCCACAAAAACTGGTATAGAGCTGTTTCATTAAACCTTCAATTCCTCATAATTGTGACTTTTACATCCTCAGGTATGAACTGTACCTTAGAGAAGGTCCTGGCAGATGCCAAATCATTAGTGGAACGGCTTCGTAACCATGACAATGCTGCTGAGATGTTGATCGAACAGACAACATCTCTCAACAAGCGAGTGGAGGCCATGAAACAGGTAGGGGGTTGCACAAATATGAATAATGATTGATTGGTTGATCATTGTAGTTTTTACAGATGCTTTTATATCCATGATTCTTACAGACAGATTGTGATAAAGAATGACACTTTTTGAAAGTAGCTAATGATGCTAACATTTAAAAAAGATGTGCAAGTATAAACCAGTTACACCTAGTTAAAAAAAGATGTTTGATATTTGTGAAGCTAGTATATGCGTAACATCTGAGTGTTTTGTTTTCAAAGTTTTTTTCCGAATTAGATCCATCTAAAGTTTTAAAGTGGGACCCTAAAGTTGTTTAATAACCTGGTTATGTCTTGTAAACAGTACCAGGAGGAAATAGATGCACTGAACCAGGTTGCACGACATCGGCCTCGTTCCAGTCTGGTCCTGGGAATCCAGCAGGAAAATCGTCAAATCAGGGAGCTCCAACATGAAAACAAAGGCAAGCTGTTAATTTGTAATTGTTTTTGTGTGTTTTATGTGTTTGTTGAATCCTTCAAACTGTTTTTGAAGCCTAATCATACTGGTCACTACCATAAGGTAAAATATTGATATGTGTTTGCTGAACACAGTAAAGCATTTAAGGCCATCATAAAGCAGATTGGTGTTCTTTCCCAATTTTGTCCTCTAATAAAAACAGACCTATTTAATTTTCCCCGTAGAGCTACGAACATCCTTGGAGGAACACCAGTCTGCATTAGAGCTCATCATGACGAAATACAGAGAGCAGGTGTTTAGGCTGCTGATGGCCAGCAAGAGGGACGACCCAGCCATCGTGACCCAGTTGAAAGAGCAGCACACCACAGTAAGTGAAGCCCACTTGTCCCGTGTGTGTGTGTGTGTGTGTGTGTGTGTGTGTGTGTGTGTGTGTGTGTGTGTGTGTTACATTTAAGAGTAACATAAGTAAATAAAGACATGTGTAGCTTGTTGTACTGTTTAGTTTGCTGCACTGCATCTTTTGATACAGTGCAGTACTAATACATTTGTGTTTCATCTTTGTAGGAGATGCAGGCACACATAGACAAGATCAACGAGATGGCCTCCGTGATGAGGAAGGCCATAGAGGTGGACGAGGGTCGGATATGTGAAGACGAGGAGAGGATTAACCAGCTAGAGGTAAAAGCTAACATCAAACTGTGATGCACATTCAGTTCCAGCTGTCTGAATGATTTTTCTACAAATAAGATACTGAGTGATAGATTTCATAAAAACTTTCTCTCTGCAGCATGCAGGAATCAGAGGCATGAGTACAGTAATATATTGAGCAATGGTTCTCAGACTTTTTACACTGGGTACCACCTCAAAATATATTGGCTCTCAAAGTACCCCCATTCTGACCAGTGTTAAAATACAGGAACACAGGCCTAATCATACAACATACAGTTCACACAAAATGTTCAATTCAGACACATGTGAGCAGACAATCCCAAAAACACAGGTCGGTAATAACGTCACTAAAACACTGGCTCCCAGTACCTAGATGCTTGCCTGCAGGGCTGTAAATGGAACTGCTCCCTCTTATATCAACACGCTATTAGTGAGCTACACTCCTACACGTCTCTCAGATCTGTAAATGGGAGGAGACAAAAAATTCCCTCTTCATGGGGTCTCCGATCGCAATCCAGTCTATTGTCCTTTGTTGTCTCTGGCTGGTGGAACAACCTGCCCTGCCCCATTCGAGCAGCCGAGACTATCACCACCTTTAAAAAACGTTTGAAAACTCACTTGTTTAAAAAGTATTTCAAATGAGTCTTACACACACTCACATTCACATTCACATTCACAAAAATTGTCTAGCACTTAACAATTCCAGGCATGTTTTTCATCTTGACGAGGGGTCTTAGTTTGTAGTAACTCTGTATAATTTACAGAAACCGTACGGTAATTTCTGGTGTTTTCTCCTTGTAAGTCGCTTTGGATAAATGCGCCTGCCAAGTAAAGTAAAGTAAATTAACTGAAGTTCAGTGCTAGCTAACACACAGAAGGCAGACAGCTGCACAGCTCAGTGCAGATGCGCACACTTCACCCGTTAGAACACTCTAGAAATAGATTTGATTTACCTTTACATCCTGATCAACCAACAGACTTCACAACTAGACTTCAGCCATGTCTGTGTTTGAGGTTGTTTCTGTCAATGTGACTGTGCGAGTGGAGTGTGTACATCTGCGCACCGCTGTCTGCCTTACCAGCATTATTAACGACCTGTGTTTTGTGATGATCTGCTCACGTGTGTCTGAATGAAACGTGCCCAACAAAACTGGACATAGTTCTAGTTTATAACAGACATTCAGATACCAGATTTCTGCTACAACATCATGTGAATAAACAGACAGTTCACCTGTAAACTATGATGATTTTGTTGCTGTTTGAGCTGCCAGAGAGGAACTCACTGAGATTCAAAGCCTCGATTTAGTAATCCGTGTGCACGGTTTAGTTCTCTTAGGCTCTCTTTAGGCTCTGTAGTGTTATGTCTTTAAAGCTTTTTCTTAAAAACTTTTCTCACATGTTCCTGCGTACCACTAGAGGGAACCTGCGTACCACCAAGTGGTAAAAGATATGATACAGTATACATAAGACCTGCATTTTGTGATGTTGTTGATCTCAACTTACTTTTATCTAATGTAATCAGATAGCATGACAATTTGTTTTAGAAACAAACGCTTACCAGCAGCAACTCGTGTGAAAAATAAACTATGTAGTAGAACTAAATGCATTTATTTGACATTATTTAGCTTGTTTTATTAAAACTATTAGGGTAAAATATTAGGAATATTGTGTTATTATATATTATAGAAAAAAAACATTAGAGAGACGACAAAATCTTGATAAAGTCTCAACTCTTTATTAATAGAATTAAATAAAGGCTATTTTTAAAACATGCATTTATGTTACAGAGACTCTATTTTAAGACCAAAACCAGTGCACGGTTGATCGTGTGATGTACTTCTAATTAGTTCAAGCCACTAACAGGAAATTACACATGTCTACATCTACAGTTCATAAGCGTCAGTAGCAACACCCAGTTGAAACCGACTTACACTTTGTTTGAGCACTAAGTTTGAGCTTTAGTCTGACTTTTGGTGTATTTATTATTATTATTATTATTAAATATGAAGGAGATTTCCAGAGAAATGTACTTGGGGACATCATGGTTGCCTAATTTGTTACCTGATGTCAGTAACCAGGTCTCCTGTTTATGTGACAGTTAAGAATTCAGCTACTGGAGAAAGTCAATTGAAAGTTAACAGAAATTTTTAACATGTATGAACACACCTGATAGGAAAAAACAAGAGTGTCATACTGTATGATCGGTTGGTATCATTTAGAAAAATGAATACACATATAATTACACTACAATTCAAACCAGTTTAAACCTTTAAAAAACTGTTGTTTTCAGCTGCAATAGTCATTTACAATGTGTGACCAAACTTTTGACATTTTGAAGTAGCTGTGGTATTAGTTCATCTCAAATTGTACATTTCTGTATCTGTTTTAGCTGGAAAACAGGGGACTTCGAGAGCTGCTGGGAATCAGTCGTGAGGCTTTCCTGGTTCTGAAGAGAGAAGACGCATCAGAGAGCACCTCACTGTCGCCGTTGCTGACTAGCACTGATGTCAGCTTACGAAAGAGTTAAGAGTCCAGCGAGACTTCCAACCTCCCCCTCTCTGTGCTGCTGCTACTACAGTGTACAGTGTGTTGCCACATACCACTTCACCTTTCACCCTACAGACTGTTCCAGTGATCCTCCCCTCTTCTCCTGGTGCATTTACAGCATGATTCTCCAAAGCTGCACACCTGTGTGGTGATTCAGAGACAAGCAGTGTGCACACTCATTTTTTTTTCTCCTCAATTTTTGTTCGTACTATTGTGTTTCTTAATTTTGCCAGCATGCATGAGCCTGTGGTGCCTGCAAGGTTTATAGTGCGAATGAATAAAAGAAGGGCTTGAGTTGAAATAAATCCTTAAACATGAAATTGTTTCTGTTGAGCTGATGTGGTTGTATTTTTGTTTCCAAGTATTTGACAAAACACAGCATTGCATGTTGTGGTTGTAGTTTGGAGGCCAGTGCAGGGTTACCAGACTTCTCACTTTCACTGTTTGTATTGTCACCAGCACCTTGAAAAGCAGGAATAGAAACGGTGTTCAACACACAGGTTGTGCTGTAATATTTAACTACCCTCCTGCAGCAGAGCTACAACAGGAAATTCGTGTTGTTTCCTCTCACAAAATATATTTTAATAGCCTAAGAACATTTCTGTAATATTGCATACCAAACAGCAGTCATTTACAGTGCTTCAAAATAATTTATGTACACAAAATTGTGCTTGTAAGTATAACTTTGATATAATTTATTATCTGAGACCAGATGTTAGCAAGAGGTCCCACTGTGCCACTGTTTCCAAGCACCACAAACGTCCTATTAAAGCCTATGTCAAGTTAGATTCACGTGGAGTTTGCTGTAAAGTTTCATGTAAATAAAAAAAAGACATCCCGCCAGGTATGAATGGACATATAAACACACAATTAAACAAAATAAGAGACCGCTATAAAACGTCTGGCCTGTTTATCCATTGGTAGTTGTTGCTGCGCAGTGATTCCTCCCAACACAGATTACGATCTTAGACTCGGACTGTAGGGGTCGGAGTTATCGCGGGACAGCACAAGTCTCGCGTAAGCACGTACGAGCGTCAGAGCGGCGGAGGCTGCCATAGTAGTCTGTTATGCGGGACTCGTCGTTTCAGTCAAGCATGTTGCTTTTGTGTTTGCAGGGACTGCTACTACCCAAACACAGGAAACTGCGAGGTTACCAGTGATTTACTGAGAAGCAGAAATAAGCGTTTTGCTGTGAAATAAGTTACATAAAATGTATCGCTGGATTTGGTGCCAGGTCCCGTTGCTGCTGCTTCTGCTTCCCTCGATGCGTGAAGTTCAGGCTCAAGTAGAAAGTGAGTTTTTAAAGCTGTCGACATAATTATTTGTTTAATTTTCAACCTTTATTAGTTTTTTTAATAATTTAAAACAGAGATTTGGGGATTTATATGCATGAAAGGAAGGTAACAGTAATTTTTGTCTTTCTAGATACAGTCAACTGTAAATCACTGAGGTGTCAGTCTGCTAAACTTGTCATTGTTGTGTAGCGTAAGCTAGCTAAACATTTTGTCATGTCTTGTTTAGCATGTTAAAAAAACACCTTGTACACCTTAAAACCCCACATGTCGACCACAGCGTTAGCGAACTGAATTATACATGAGATTTGAGAGGTGGTGTTATCATTTAAACGTGTTTAGCAGGATATGCAATAGTGGAAAGAGGCTGTACTAACGTTATATTCCTGTAATTTAGCTACACAATGGGTTATAACAGAGTTTATCTTTAGTTAGTGTCCTGCTAATGTATGTAGTACAGTACTACACTAGTGGTACTACATGAGCTGTTGTGCAGTTCAGCTAAAATGTGATTTATCAGGTACATTTTAAGTATAAAATGGAATTACAAACTAAAACCATGTAATGTTTGAGTCGATTGAAGCAAAACAAATGATATATAGAAACACTGTCCTAATATAATATGAAAATATGACCTGAATAGATTGTCAGTGTGTTTTTCCATACCCCACATAGCATCACATGTATACACACAAAATAACACTATAAATAAACTTAGACTATAGTTTCCATCTCACACAAGCTTTGTGTGGCTCACATGTCTCTGCTTGTCTGTGTGAAAAAGCAAGGCAGCTGGTCATCAGAGCTGGACTCTGACCTGCAAACAGAGCATCTGGACAAGTCAGCATGTGTACCCCGAACAAGACCTGCAATGCATCAGCTAGAATACTTGACAGTCTTGTATATGTGTTTCACAACAGCTGACATGCAAGTGGCAACATCTTGGGTCTTTTTGTGGTGTGTGTGGCAATAAAGAAGGTTAGCATTGAAATCAGCTACCTCGATCTAAGACTTTGAGACTCGCTGAAATTAATCAGAGTGATCAGAAAGAGATAAGCAGCGAGGAAAGTAGTCTCACACTGACTGAGTGTGCAGTGTGCAGATGAAAGCATTTTCTTCCAGGAAATCTCCTGTTTTTGTATCTTTTCACTATTGACAGATGCTTTAACACTGTGTACCCTAGATTTTTACATTGGTTAAGTGACACATTCTATTTTCTGAACAGTTTAATTCATTATTACCGTTGTACTAAAATAGGAAAGAACATATGATAAAAAGATTAGCACTGACGTAAGCATATGATCAGTGTGCTTTGTTAATACAAGTGGTGGGAAGAAATGAAGAAAAGAACAAATGCTGAAGAAAGCATGATTGATTGAAAGCAAATTATTTTCTAAATATTACAATTGTATAATAAATTGCAGTGAGTCTACAGATTTAAATTGTGATTTTTGTAGCAAACAAGAGCATGGCCAGGTTTATTATTATATTACACAGAAAGCACTTATCACTCTGATAAAATAGCCCTCTGTAAAGTAGATGATGATGTTTATGTTGGATTTCTTTCAAGCAGTGATAGCAAGTTTCAGTATTTCAGCATGGAACCTCATTAGTCAACACGTAGATACTTCTTCATTCTGTCTTTTATGTAAGATTCCTCTTCGATGTACTGCTGACTTGGTTTAACATCGCCTACTTGGCACAAACTGTTGAACTGATATCGGGTGGTTACTGTACATGTTTCCGCTGTTGTTGTCTGTACTGAAACTTAACCACTAAGTTAATCTGTTTAATGTATTACCATGTGCTGTGCATCCACGGGCTTGTGAATGGCGTGACTGTGCCCCTGTAGACTCTGACAGATCATGTGAAAAAAAGAGGGGATAAAAACCGTTTGCTACCTGCTCAGTCAAGTCTGCTCAGTCAAGTGTGACTTTTAGAGAGGAGCTCTGTCTTTATCATCTACTTAAAGCTGGTTTAACTGTTTGTCTGCATGTATGTATGCATCAGTTTGCAGGTGCTCTGGATGGATGTTGGTGTTAATGACATAATTAGTCACTATACAACAATGCGATTTGTTTGACATAAATCTGACTTTTCCTTCCCTGTCACAGATCGGGTGATTTTCCTGCCAGGAATGTTCCAGAACGTGAGCGTGTCGCAGAATGAGACGGTGCAGGTGGAGGTGTCCAGCATCTCGTCTGAGGTCGCCTTCATCACTCTTCAGTTCCACACGCAGCATCGCAATGTCACACTCTCCTACACTAGGGTGAGAAAGAAACAGACGCTAACGCTAACTCTTCTCAGAAAGCTTACACATAAAGTTCATTTTTATCATCTTCTGGAGTTTTTCCACGTCTTTAATGTGAGTGATTCTTTCTGTGAAGCACTTGCATCGAACAGTAATAGTACAAATTAAACTGTGAAATTACAGATATGAACGGGGAGTTATTTCAACCTCTGATTAATGAATGAGGCCTTGTGAGCGAGGTCATTTGACCCACTGGGGGAAAAAAAGTGGCAGTCAGGTGATGTACAGTCCAGTGGTCATGAGTGGACAGACAGGGCGGCCCGGAGAGAAAACCTTCTGGCCTCTGTCCCAGTCGTCTCATGGGACGGCTCGGTCTGGTTCCAACCAGCACAGGCGGGCATGTAGCCCAATTTAGGTCTGCTTTGTTTTTTCTGGTGACATAAATGACAGAAAATAACAGAAAAGGAGACAAATCCAGATGATTGAAGACTTGCATGCCTGTTCTCTGTTGACACAAATGAATGTTAAAACTTGATATAGAGCAGATTACTAGTACCTCAGTGATCTCAAAAGGAAAGTCACTGGAGAAAAAGAGGAAGTGTGTCTTCAAACACAAACAGATAAAAGGTTAATAAAGAGTGAACATGTACGCTATGCTCTTCAGTTTACTTTATATTGTTCTCTTTGTTTCACTTATTTCCCTTTTTCTTTATTTTTATCACTCTCACTCTCTCAGTTGTAAACCACAAGATCCATTTTTATGATGTTTGTGCATTTTATCATCCACTGTTACATGCTGACTGGCAGAAACACACAACTTTACATTTAGAAAAGTCTGTCAGGTAAAGTAGCTAAAAATAGAAGTCAAACCTGCTTTCATAAACTCAGCTAGGTTGAACCACTGTTGTGCTAGTCTGAGGATTGAGTCATGGCAACTGGACTTCTTTCTTCCAAGTAGAGACGTTTCGTTCTGCATCCACAGAA
>JAUYWH010000015.1:3302549-3332371 GCA_034779795.1 Ctenopoma multispine | reverse complement strand
GAAGAAAGAAGTCCAGTTGCCATGACTCAATCCTCAGACTACTTTACCTGGATGACTGAGAATCTTCACAGACTTAATTAAATGGTGCATACAACAAACAAAGTGAACAGAACACTGTTGTGCTAGTTTCCTGTGACTATTGAGCCATCGTAGTAAGCTTTAAACCCACTTGTGAAGTTGCTTTACCAAACACATCGAATGGACTATCCCTCTAGAACTGTCTCAACAAGACCCGGGTTACACAATAGACTGATTGTACGACTGAGAGTCATACTATGTGGGCACAGTACTTGGATGGTGCCAGGCTCGTCACACAACAGTAACTCGGTATTTACACAATGAAAATATGCAGTTATCTGAAAGTATGCTCAAAACAGAAGAAGGGTGTCTTGTCATCTGTGGTCTGCAACAATTTCACAGTTGATACTACTTCTCAGTGTCTGATAGTTCGTGGTACATTTAGCCACATGATACATCAATCCTTCCTTTCTCTGAGAAGTAACCATAACTTTAAAACAATATGGTGGTCTGGCAGAGTAGTGATACGCATTGGTGAAATTTGATAGTTTTTAATCTGTTGTATAATCTATATAGTAAGTATCTACTACTACTTACTCCTTTCTGTTAACACACAGTGTTTTGTTGTTTGGTAACTAGTTCATGTGGTCTGGGAGTTTGTCAGTTCAGGATGTGGCGGGGTTTGTGTGGCACAGTCGACATACTCGAGTTACCATTTAAAGGAAAAAAGATTGTCATTATTCTGTTCTGTCCCTCTGTGCTTCCCACCCGCCCCACCTTATGACTGCCTGTCATATTCGTTCATATTAGCTGTTTAAAAACAGCTCACAAATATAAAGTTTCAGTTTTTTTTTTCATTTCATTTTCTATTGCAAGCCTGTAATACTGGAGCTTTTAGGAAAGTCTCAAGCGTTTTCTTAGTCTTAAGAGGGTGAACTTAATGCTCAGCAGCAGCTGTTGTGTACTGAAGGTTAATAACAGAGTAATCCATGCAACAAAGAACCAAGTGTGTTGTCATGTTTTTTAGTCACTGCTGACAGACTGTCTCATTCTCTGTCAGTGTTGTCAACATTGTTTGGTGATTTCCTCATTTTTCCTCATGTAACAATTATACCTGCCAAACGTTAGCATGTTAGTTTGTTTCTACATCTGTTGACATGATGCTGTTTTTGTGTGGGTCAGGTGCCGAGTCTGGGCCTCGCTCTGACAGCAGTGGATTCGGGGCTCCTGTCAACGCTCCAGCCGGGCCAAACATCCCTCTCCTTGTTCCTGTCTTCTCCTGATGTTGACACTGTGACAGGCACCGGGGTCATCCTGCCATATTTCAGCACCGGTAAGTATTAAATACTCATGTTGGCTTCTAGTTAGAATTGAGGAAGTTGCAAAAGTAGTTCGTAACAGCCGTTTCTGCAAAACCAGACTTTTGCACCACAAAACACTGGAGTAACTCTCAGTTGATTGTAATTTTAACTTGAGGAAGTTTGAGCATTGATTGTGGATGGCGGTTCATGTGCCTTCCTAGTGCACTGAAACAGCTTTACTGGAACTCGTCCTGACGTGGCAGGATGCCACTTGGCTGCATGGCTGTTTTTCTGTTTCCTTATGGACTAACATGCCTGATAAAAAAAAACAACTAATCATACATTTAAAGATGTCATGTCCTGTTTCAGACCCAGTCCCTGGAGCTTGTAACATAGAGTCTAACCTGGACATAGACCCAAACGTCTACATCCACTACAACATCTACGAGACGACGATTCGTTTTGCACCAGCGAACTTAGGATATGAGAGGTAACACTCCCGACCGACTGCCATCACCTGCTCAACTTCCTGTTGACTCTGTTTGGCCGTAGGCAGCAACAGCTCTGTGTTCATGTCACATCTGCCAGATTCTGTTGCCAAACCGCCTCATTGTTTATTCGCTGTGACATGACCTCGTGTTCTGTCTCTTACATGCAGCTGCTGCTGCTGCTGCATGTGTCACAAAGCCTTCCTGAAGCACACAGCACAGGAACACAGGACTCGTTGATTTGCATGTTTGCTTCTTGCTTTCACTTCTTTACATCAGTTGCTGTTGTAATTTTCGCATGGGAAATATCTTCGTGTAGTTACTGTAGTTTCTCGGGAGGCAGGTGGAGATAGATCCTCTCATTCTGCAGTCATCAGACCATGAAACACTTTTGGACAGTGGACTGTTTGGGAATCCCAAACATCCTGCATGTAGCAAATTGAGTTTTCATTTCATTAACAACAGTGATTTGCACAAATACTAGTGGCTTTGTGTAAAACTCAACTTGTTGGACGTGTTCAACTGGTTTATTTTAGTAACATCAGGTGAGAAGTCCATGCTCTCTAAAACTATGTTTACATAGCACATAGCTCCTGGTTTTACTTTCACATTTAACAGCCCACTTCACATGCTCCTTAGCTCCTTATTACAGAATTGAGCCGACAGACTACACTGGGACATTGGGGGTGTTTGGAGGCTCCGGAGAAAAGTAAAAAGAAAAAATCAAATATATTTGATATTTTTATATTTATAAAAACATGTATTTGTACAGGAGTCAGACTTATTTTAAAAAAGATTCCCGTACAAGACCAACATCCTTTCCTTGTGTCTTTTAATTTTTATTACAAATAGGCAAAGTGAAAGTGTGTGCTTCATTTAGCAAACAGTGTCCTCAGTAAACTGCAAATGAGCTCAACTAAAGATGTTCCAGTGCTGTGGGTGAGTGTGCCAAACGTAAACCTTTGACTGTGTGACTGTGAGAAATGTTATTCATGGTGTTTTTTCATGTACCATGCAGAGTGGTGCACTATAATGTGTTACTTAACATCCCACCTACCACGCTATAGTCCCCACCTCATTTGAGTAAGACTGCTGTCACAGCTACAGCTCTCACACGCACCAAAACCACAATCACGGTTGACACAGTAAGACCACTGAAATACAGAGAATGACATTATGCAAGTAGCACCTTCTGTTAGGTTTCACATTTAGTGTCCTCATACTCGTTCTCTCGGGCCCCTCGCACCCTCTTGCTTGCTCTCATGCACTCGTTTTCTCTCTTTCTATCACCATTCTGTGGTTTGGTTAAATGACATTTAAACATAGATTAAGTTTCCATATGAAATAGTGACACTTATGTACCACAGCTATGGACCGTTTTTCTCTCACTTGGTTTAAATACATTTTTTTCTATTTGCAAAGTATGTGAGAGAGGGGCCTCAGCTAAAACTGTACACAAGTGAATCCAGGTTTGCAGACACGCAGTGTGATTGGTCCTGACTGTGTCCACTCTCTGTCAGAGGTAAAACTCCTCCAATCTGCGACGAATCGACAGCATCCAGCACGCGCTGGCGGCTGCAGTATGATGTCTACCAGTACTTCCTGCCTGAGAACGACCTATCAGAGCGCAGCCTGTTTGGCGGCTTTCAGGCCGTGGCTGACATCCAGGGCATTATGGAGAACGGCAAACGGGTAGGCAGCAGGACCGTAAACTACGAGTGTTCGTGTTGCATGTTTAGTTCAGTTTAATACTAAGAACAAGACGCTAAACAACAGTAATGACAAATATCACTATAACATTTTTGACTCTAACTGCAGGTTATGACGCTGTTATCATCTGACGTGAGCACGGCAGTGTTCAACTCCATCCCCGGTCAGGGCGTCGTCTACACGGTCGTCGTCAGAGACCCTCTGTTGAACACCTCTGCCTCCTACGTTCCCGTCCACACCTACGCCTGCAGCTTTGCTTCCACTCTGGATGGCTGTGAAACACTGGGTGAGCTCTCTGGATCTTAGAATATCCCCATGGTCTGTCTAGTTGAGTCAAAAGTAGGTTTTATGCAGTGTGGGCAGGGAAGCTTGTTGGAACTTCAGGTGTGTTTTGTGGATTATTAATATTTCTACTGATTCTTTGTTGTTGTATACTTTTCTTGTTATTATCAGGAAAGATATCTACAAAGATTTTTTTCACCATTGCCGGCTTAGCTGGCCTGTTTGTCTGCTTTTTTGGGCATCGATTCTTCAAATGTGGTGAGTAGTGTCACTTTTTCTTTACTGTATTATGACTATGACTGAAATCTAATCTGCATCAGGCCAGTGAAGCAAACACACTCTGTGTCTACAAAGCCACATGCAGAATGAGACCTGGTATTGTCCTGCTGATGGCAGAATATGTCTCTCTAAGATCCTGATATACGCCTCTGTTGATGTTTGTGACTTCAGCAGCAGTGCGTTTGTGGTGTTCTGTGTCATGTTAACACAACCTGAGGACTGGAAAACCGGAAACTATAAAGAAGGATTTTAAATCATTGTAACCATGGAAACCATGATTGTGTTTCTCATTAAGAAGTCATTTGTAGTCCAGGAATTAAATTCAAATTCAAATGTTATTTGTCACATACACAGTCATACACAGTACGATATGCAGTGAATTAAGCACTTTATTCTTAAATCTTACATTTTTTAAATGTAAATTTTCACAGTCACAGTTGATGATGATGTCAGCAGGACAGATCATTGGTGTCAGAAGTCTTAACTCCCTGATAGAAGCTGAAAATTGATTCACAGAAGCAAAGTTCAGGTGTGGTGCTGACATAGTACAGGAAAGAGGTGTGGATGCCTTTAATCAGTCCCATTTAATTATCTATTCTATATTTTTAGTTTGTTATGGTGAGTTCCAGCAACAGTCTCCCTCTCATGTGGCCTTACTTACATGAAATGTTTTTGATTCAGTCTCAAAGTGTGTCTTATGCAGCAGCTGTGATAAATCTGAAACAACAGCCGTTGATGTTATACAGTGGATCCCGTGTCTTGATCCACTTCCAGCAGCAGAATTTTCGGCATCATTAGTGATGTTCACGTAGAGTGAAGTGTGTGTGTGTGTGTGTGTGTAACAGTGGATCTTTAACGTTTTCCTCTCTGTGCCTCTCTTACGTACAGAGCTGTTCTGCATGGGATTTAGCTTTGCAGCATTTTTCTTCTTCGTGCTCGTCACTCGGACCACAGAGCTGGACTATGACAGTGAGTTTTTTACCACTTGGATTTGTCTGTTTTCGTGGTTAAAGCGAAAACATATTGCTGCACGGCATCCCTGCAGCGCACTGCTGCATTTTATCCCAAAGTCTCAACTGTCTTTTTCCGTCTCTCTGCAGTTCGTCTCACTCTGTCGGCGGTGATTGGAGTGGTGGGTGGGGTTGTCCTGGTAATGAGCTGGTGGCGTTTTGGTTCAGTCATGGCCTGTATTGTCGTGGTCGGGCTGATGCTTGGCTTCCTCATCGCCTCCACTGTCCTCTTCACTCCTCTCGGTAGGAAAAAATGCTTTTTTCCTTTTAAGTGACTTTTTAACAGTAAAAAAAGTTCCAAAAGTGACTTAACGTGGCATAAAACACATAAATATTGGTTTATTCTGTGTGTTGTGCTGCTCCTCAGGCGACCTTGATGTGTTCAGGCGGTCAGATGTGATTTTCTGGCTGACGTTCTGCTGCATCATGATCATAGTTCCTCTCTTCTTTGTGCGTTGGCCTAGAGAGGTAACTGATTTAACACTTTAACCCACTCACTCACTGCAGGAGGTGCAGCATTTAAGTCCTTCAGTATGGCATCATCTAGTGGAAGTATCAGGAATGACACTGTGATAGGTGCAGACTGATGAGTTAGAAAGATGGTGAATGAAATTGAAATAGTGTAGTTTTAGATTTAGTCACTTTAACCAATTTGGCCCAGAATTAATGAAATTACTTTTTAAGAGATGAATCTGGGTAAAATCTGCCTACTGACGACCTAAACACAGTCTCATTTACATAGATGAACTGCACATGGTTATTATTTAGATAAAATAAAATATTCATTATTTATTTATGTCTCAGTTTTAAAATTGATATCACTCTTATCTTCCATGGTTAGCTTAGCTTGCTTAGCTAGCTTTTGAGCTGTTTCTCACAGCAGCGTTTTCTGTGTTTCAGGGCAACATCACCACCTGCGGCATTGTCGGCGCTTACGCTGTCGTTTTGGCCGTCAACGCCTACATTTACACCAGCCTGTCTTACATCACCTTGAACATCCTCAAACGCTTCCTCAACAACAACTTCAGTGCTGTGTTCACTGACGTGCCGTTCCAAACCATAGGTGAGTTCAAACTCAGCAATGCTAACTCAGATGACTGATCTAATCTTACTACTATTGTATCTCTTCATGTCGCTCAACTAGACTACATCATGATCACAGTGTGGGTGGTGCTCGGCACGGGCGGTATTGTGCTGCAGCTGTACCGCGAGCGCTCTCGTCCGTTCTTCCCTCCCAGTCCGTACCTCATGTGGCTGCAAGAACGAGAACGCCGCAAGACCAACGTCCTGGACCCGAGCCACCACTTTCCTCCTCTGCCCAACCGCCTCCTGGCTCGAATACAGCAGCTGACAAGGCGTGTGGAGCCAGCAGGGGAACACACACCTCTGCTCCTCTAAACCTGGAACTACATGTACAGTCGGGATCTGAACCAGAGTGGAATATATTCCTGTGGTGCATTTTTTAACCCATGAAGGACCAGACTGCCAGGGTACGAGGAAACCAGACATATGTTGTTGCTCATGACTGGCTGAAAGACATTTTCAGAATAAATGACAACCTGAGGGGTTTTACTGACACTGTACGGGTGAAGACTTTTCAAATGCACCAAAATGTTTTAGTACAAACACTGGACTGTTTTGTCCTGACAACTAACACCACTTTTATGAAACACTTGAATGACATTTTATCACCGAACTGGTTGAAAAGAGCAAATTAACTTTAAATGTCTTTTAATGATGACAGTGTAGCTTCACGGCGTCCGTTGATTCTGCTCTGTTTGCACTAAAGTCACAAACCACTAATGATTTACACAGTAAAGCTGTTTATCCCAAGGAGGTTGATATGTTGATACCAACATAGTTTTTAAAATTTCAAAAGAAGAACATTTGACCCATGGTGATGCTCAGCTAATGTCTAAAAACCTACATCCACTCAGAACTTGTTGTTTTTATAGTCAACACATATCAGCCAGATGATAAAGATTATTGTGCTTAAAAAACTATAAATGTGCCTCTAAGTGTATGAAGGTCCAACAAGCAAAAACTGACAAAGTAAATCAACATGTTATTTTACATAACATAGGTTCTAAGTATTCCTGCTCTGTCAGAGACGGTGTTTTATGTCCTGCTTACTTGTCTAGACTGAACTTCCAGTTAGTCTTTTTGTACTTTGCACACTGGATTTTAAAGTCTGCCTTTTTTTCTGTTGATTGATTATCTTTTTAGTCTGTGAATCTCTCACCTGTGTGCCGTTACGGTTCTCGTGGTTTCAGACCACGATACACTGATGACAGCTGATGAAACCTGTAAATGTCAGTATTTTGTTTAGCAGCTGAGCAGGAAAAGGGAGGTCAGTTGTTCTTTGTAATTTAACAGGTTTTTATATTTAATAAATAATAAAAAACTACCTGTAAACGCAACTGCTACTTAGTGCTTTTCAAATTAAAGCTACAATATGCAGCTTTTGAGAATCATACTAGTGCACAGGTGGGCAACCTTGGACTGTGTTTTTCAACTATCCCATCACATATGGATTCTGATTGGCTGAACACACTGATCCCGGTAGTTAATAGTAGGAAGTGCAGAGGTGGCTCTTTAGGACCAGGGATTTCTTCCACTGGTAGCATGACACTTACACACTTACGTGGCTGTGAAGGTCACCGTTACTGTCCAGTTTCTTTGTATCCGATTAAATTGGCTTCAGGCCTCCGTAAACTAATCACAGTTAATGACGGCTGCATCCTGTTAAGCAAACAAGCCTGATGTGCAGTGCTACGTGACCCGGACTTAAATACAAAGTATAAGTAAGTTGTTTTTTTTGCAATAACTAAATAAAGAAAATGTAATACATAGACAAATTCGACAAAGGAGTTTTATTCTCCACTAAATTATAATTAGGGAGAAGTAATTTTTTTTTATCAATTTAACTTGAAAGCATGTAAAGAGAATTTGGCTGGTGGAGTGAAAATTCTAAACTTGAATCAGCAAGTTTTTCTTTTTTTGTTCACTTTTTCTAATCTACAACAGGTGCAACCACAAAGAATTATGCAACCCTCAAAATAGTGCTGCAGAGTTTTATTAGAACCACTAGAGGGCAGAAAAGTGCAAGAGGAGACTGTTAGAGGAACAGCTCTGTTCTTGCTGCCCATCATGTGGGTCAGGTAAAGGTATGATAATGGCATATGCACCAACAGATAAAACAAACCTAACATGAGAGTTATTCTCAGTCTGCACATGCCTAAAATTAAATAAAGTTACGTGGAGTTTCGTCTACATTGCTGTATTGCTAAGCCCCCAAATGTTTTCCCCACACACACCAAATACTTGGAGGACTTTGTTGGGTATCCAGGCTAAGAGGTTTTAAGGGGGAAAAAAAAACCTGAAGCAAGAACGTGAAGCAGAAAAATGTGTTAAGCGACACACACCCAGCCAAGATGATTTTTAAAACACTTGTCCATTTATTAATCCATAAATGACAACAGGTAGTTGGAACAAGAGACACAATCGAGAAAATCAACATTCAAATTGTGACAAAGTTTCTGTAAAGTGCCAAACAAGAAAAAAAGCTCACTTATAATATATATATATATATATATATATATATACACATATACATATATATATACACACATACACACACACACATACAGACACATACACCAACACCACATATAAAACTAGATTTTTATTACACATAAAATTAGAAATCATACAAAAACGAGTCTATAAGTAGATTCTGCTTTAAAATGATCCTGGCCACTGAAGGGCCCGGTGAGCGTTTTCTGTTAAAAACAAAAGAGGCGATTGATCAGTAGTTCATCTGAGTGTTGGGCTTTTTCTCTAAGAAACAAAAATCACGAGTGCTTTTACCCATTGTGCAATTTTAAAACCATTAACCCCCTCCCACACACCCACCCCAACCCCAACCCCAACCCCACCACCAATGATCTAATACATTCTACAGCCGCTCAGAAACTAGATTTTGTTTCTGATGAAGGCACACAACAGGAAGAATCCTTGTGACGCTTTGTTTGACGCCACCGAGCCGAACCTTGCACCTAGATATGTATTTGTACAAAAATCGGACATAGTTACATCTGATCGCCTTCCAGTGGAACTCATGTTCTCACAGGGAGAAAATAACGGCATCAGAAACCATGATTTGTGTTCCAGCTGTGTTAATGACCTTCTAAAAACCCACAGTTTACACAATCTGTTGGTGCAAACCGATCGGAGAAGCTGGTTCGTAATGATTCTACAAAAACTTCACGCTGAGTATTTAAGGTGGAAATGTAAACATTGTGCATGTTTTAGTGTTGATCAGATGCATGGAGCTGAACTCTCAAAAAAAAAAAAGACCATTAGTTTGTTCCCAAAGAAAAAAACAGATGATGTCTTTGACCCTTTTGGATAAAAAAAAAATTAAAGACTATTAAATAACAAAAAAAATCAACATACAAAATAAATTTGTGTACAAACGGTCATAAACGAGAAGCTTT
The DNA here is from genome assembly GCA_034779795.1 of Ctenopoma multispine. Classification (NCBI taxonomy): domain Eukaryota; kingdom Metazoa; phylum Chordata; class Actinopteri; order Anabantiformes; family Anabantidae; genus Ctenopoma; species Ctenopoma multispine. The sequence goes on along the minus strand of JAUYWH010000015.1, from coordinate 3,322,784 downwards.
TTCATGAGGGTTAGTGGCAAGCTTTATTTAAAGAGTCTAAGCTCCAACAAGTGCTGGTTTATTCGCTGTCGCCAGCCTGCTGGTTTTTTGGGAGAACACCCCGTTACGTCTTCTGCCTCCTCTTACTGCTCATTTCAAAATAAGGCTCCTCACTTTTGGTCTTGCATTGTGGGTTTTTCTTGCTGATGCCAGGCTCAGTTCTGACAGCTCTGATGTTGGGGCTGGTTTTCTGCGGGGCGAGAGCTGGAGTTGGAGCTGGTTGAGGTTTTAGTGTTGACTTTATGTTAATGGGGTTAGTTGTGGTGGCTTGTTTTCTCCCCACCCTCTGTGCTGTAGCTGGTGTTACATGATTCTCTTTTCTTGTGGGAGAAGGGCCTGTGTTGCCCCCTAGGACCCGCCCGGGGACACTGGTACCTTGTGAAGGGACAGTAGCAGCCTTGGTTGGGGCCGGCCCTTTAGCTTTGGCTGTGGCCTCTTTGGCTTTTGGCAGGGAGCAGGGAGGTTTTGCCAGTGCTGGGGAAGCTGTCCGTGAACTTGGAGTGGGAGTTCGTGTCTGGGGAGTCGTTGCTCTTGGAGTTGGTGTCACTGCAGCGCGTGTAGCCGTCCGCGCCCGCCTCGCTGCCTCTAGACGGAGGCGCGAGGCCGGAGAGCCAGGGCGGCGCTGTGCAAGGCGAGAGCGCTGGTTGGTACCCGAAGGGGGCCGGGCATCTTTAGGGGTGGGTGCCCGTACTGGTGCAGTGACGGGGCAAGGCATGGAGGTAGCGGTGGGAGAGGTACAGGGACTGGAGGGTTTGGGGCACTTGGAAGATGGCTCGGGGCAGACAGGGCTCCGGGGTTGAGAGGTGGGGCCACGGGGAGGGGGTCTGAGCTTGAGTTTGCAGGCTGGGCTTGGATCTACATGGGCACGTGATGGAGCTGCAGATGGAGTCAAAGCTCTACGCTGGAGCTGCCCAGTCTGACCTCCTGGGCTGGGAGACTGTTTGGAAGAGCTTCCTACAGGTGTGGAGGGCAGAGAGGAAAAACCTTTGGTAGTGACGGGCAGGGGAAGCTGGGTGGGCTTCCTGGGGGAGGAAGGCATCATATGGAGGTTCTTCTTGGGAGCTGTGGCAGCAGCTTTCCTGGGCAGCGTAGGCGTGCAGACTGGTGAGGCTGTGTACGACCGACATGTCAGACCGGTTGCAGGTGGTCTACAGGCAGAGCTGGAGGAAGAGGAAGACGATGAGGTGGAGGAGGAGGAGGACGACAAAGAGGAGATGAGGTCGTTAACAGCGGCGAGGGGGTCCATGTCAGGAGGAGGAGGCGGAGCAGCGTTGGTGTGGTGACCTCCCAGGCCGGGGGGGCCTTTCTGAAAAGCCAGGATCTTCTGCTCCAGAGTGGTGAACTGCAGCACCCGCAGGGGGTCGTACTTTGTCAGGAAGCCACGCAGAGTGTCCCAGCCACCGCCCACACGCACCATCACATGTTTACCATGAAGCATCTGCGGACAGGAAGCAGCATGTGGTAAGTGAAGTCTTTCTCCTCAAAAATGTTTTAACCAAGAACAATCACGGATCTTTATAGACATTTGTAAAAATGAACAGTGGCAAATTCCTTGAAATCCTCAAAATAGTCTCGGCAGAGCTGCAAATAAGCTCGTCTATCCTGAGGCTCGGCTCAGTGGCGTAATTATGATGTAATCGCAATCCACTGCCACTGGCTAACAAGCTTACATGTGTCCAATCACAGCCTCCAGTAGTAGTAGTGAAGACTCCTGCACATCTCTGCCAACTCACACACACAAGCCTGTTTTGTCAGTGTGTATCCTACTACTGTATGTGCTCTTAATTGGATACAAACAGTATTTATAGTACTATATACTGTACTGCACCAATACTACAAGTGCCACTAGGCAGGTCAACAGGTAATGAAGTGCTGCTGCTTTTTGCATTATAGATATTAAGCATTGTGTTTCAATAAAAATGATTCAGTATAATTTGTCTTGCACTTGTCAGAGTGTGTGTGATGTGCATGTACGGAGCTCTCACCCTGATGAAGATGGTCTTGTCTCCTAGTCTGTAGCGGCCCTCAGACAGGTACTCAATCGAAACTCTGTTGGAGCAGTTGCAGGGCGGGTCATCCATGCCGTGCTCCTACAGGGAGAAGGATCGGAGAAACATGAGGCTGGCTTAAGCACAGAAGGTAACTCAGTGTTGCCTCAGATGGTTGTGAAGACTAAGCACCATGTAGTTACTGAGACTGTATCACACGCACGGACGCACGCGTCACAAAAATGGCTAGAAGAGACAGAATTAGCTATAATCTGATTATGTGTTGTTACGTCGGTGCATAAAGTCAGATACATATTGTCAATATTATAGAGAATACATATACAAGTTGGTGGATGATGCTTTCACCATACTGGCTTCCACTTCAATGAATGCAGCTATTTTTAGCCCAACTGTCTCTTCTGGGAATAAACCCCCCCAACTCTGACAGTGTTACTCACTGAAGTGGACAGTAGAATAAACCCCCTAACAAGTATCACAGTCTCATCAGCGATGCTTTACAAAGCATTAAAACCAGTCAGTTGAATAAAGTATTTATACTAATGTGTGAACTGCAAGTTCACGGCTTTGTCTATTTCTGGACATATGACGGCAGATATCTGTAGCCTGGAGGTCACGCGTGAGAGAATCACGTGGTCGGCTGCGATGTGTCATGTGTCATGTACCCTGTGGGGCGCAGATGAAGCGGCACGAAGCGGCGCTGCCCGGCGCCACCGTGGCTCTGCTTCAACTGGGTCGCACATGTACCACCTATGTGACGCCAACGTAATCATCTGTAGCAACACTTTGCATGTGCGAGGCGACGACACAGGAACACGAGATGCTACACACAGTATGTGTAGAAGCATTAACTTTCGTATTCTGTGTGGCGTTCACTGACATGCCGTCAGTCAGAACTCACCCCAGGTTGGTAGAGGCCACCGTGCTGGCAGCACACGCTGAAGGTTTTGACGGCTGGAGGCGGCTCCTCTGAAATCAGCAGGGTTTCCTCCAGCTCAATCTCCTTCTCCAGCTTGACCAGCACAGGAGGCTCCACGTCATATCTTAGAGACACACACAGTTCAGTTTATGGTTTGAAATGTCAAACTAATGTTTAACTGATGCTTCTCACACCTTCTGTGCTCAAACACTTACTTGGACACGATGCGTCCGATCTCCAGCAAACAGAGGCAAACCTGTCGTGGCTCCTTGTGCAGCACTGGGGGAGAAAACAAACATTGTATAAACTAATAGATAAAATAATCAGAAGCAGCAGCTGCCACATCTGCTCTCTTCAAACAACGTACAGTGGGCTGAACAGGAGGGATGAGATGTGACAAAAATGCACGTGTTACGGTCAAAAACGTGACGTTGTGAGCACATAGGATAAAGTTAATTATTCCCTGGAGGGCAGCTGGGTGATTCATGCAGAAGAGAACAGAGGTTGGAGAGAACAACTTCAGAGGCGCTAAACAACAAAATGTGTATGTGTACATGCCCAGTTCCCACTGCTTAATCACTCCAATCCGTTTTCTTTGGAGAGCCATTGCATTAATGAAGTGATCCCCCGTACAGAGTACTCTGGGTGATTGCTCTCTCAACAGATCCTATTAAACCATTAAGAAGTAAAGGCTTAAACAACAGGTTCAGCTGTTCAGTCAAGTTATTAGGAGGCAGCAGAAGAGCAACTTTTTACTTGCTCCCATAGTCATCAGGACGCTTTGTTTCACTTGGATAAAACATTTACATGTCGAGTCAGGCGTGATTTCTTTGTTGCTGCTTGCTTGGATTATCACAGAACTTGAACTTTGAGTCCTTCAGCACTGTGGCCTCATTTCTGGGAATATTTGTTTCTGGTTATTTAAGAGGTGGGATCATGACAAAGTATTTTAAATTTGTCCAGAGCGTCAGAAGCAGCAAATTAAATGAGCATTACTGTTTCCAAAACCTCAAAGATCAGATGTTCTCAGACTCATGTTTACACTTCAGACATCTTAGGCTTCTGTGTATATGACAAACAAGAGGGAGAATGGACGAGCACATATAAAACATCTATTTGAAGAGAGAGAAGGCTAGCGTGCTAACTTTATTTCCTATAAATACTGATTTTCTTGTTGCAGTTCTCACCGAGGCCCTCTGACTCAAACAGGTACGTCTCCTCTACACCGATGTGTCGACACCAGGACAGGAAGTTAGCTGTGTTGTCTCGGGCGAAGAAGGAACCCGGAGAGGCGTCCTGCTTACACGCTACCTTCCTTGTGGGAAACAGCTGGGAGGAAAATTAAACACATGTACTGTAAGGACACAGTGTGTATATGTAAAGTAAAGTCTGGGAATAATAACATGTAGTAAATATTCAAAATCAACAGCCATATTATCGTTTATGCTTTTTTCTGTCATTGGTAATAGTTGTCAGTCCAATACAATATCAAAGCATTGATGTTCGCTCCATCCACTCGGCGCATACACAAAAGATAGAATTTTTTACGTAACAAAATCAGAGAGTGGTCCATACTGTGACCTGTGTGAGCATGAAAGCTGCCCTTTGAATGCTATTTTCATCGCTGCTGTCTGACTCACCTTGCAGAGCGCAGAGGGGCAGCTCTGGGCGATCTTAGTCTGCAACACACCGATAAGCTGGCACAGCTTCACGCCATTATTCAGCTCCTCCATGAAAAACTCTGCTCTCACCTCCTCGCCTGGAAAAAGGTGAAGTGAAAAGACAGAATGAAATACGCAACCTCCAATCTTTCATCTGCAAGAGCACTTATTTTGACGTTTTATACGTCAAAACCACATATGCAATACAAAATAAACACAGCAGCAATAAAGATTTTACTTCTGTGGCGTCTGTGTTCTAGGACTAGACTGCACATTGAAAAACACTTTCTTTTCAACTGAAGACTCCTCAAGTGGCACTCCCACGACCCCTTCTTGTAAATCACTGCCCCAGAGAGCTGAACAAAGGCCACAGAGTCTGACTTCACATTAGGAAGAAAATCCACTAAAGCCATAACGCTAAGTGTCAAAGAGTGCACGACAAAAGTTTATTTTCCACATGACAAGAGCCGAAGCCTGAGGCCTGAAACATGAGCGACTGCACCCCACCTGCTTCTGCAGCATCCTCTAAGGATTGACGGTCAGGCGGGTCAGACAGTTTAAGAAACATCTACAAATGTGGGATACAGGTCGTAACGGTCACAGTGCCAGTAACTCATGTTGAGTGTTTGGTACCTGCCCACATTCCGTATGAGAAACACTAAATGTCTACTTCTAAAAAAAAAAAAATCATTTCAGCAGTGAACAATTGCGTCAGTTTACAGTCAGCTTCAGTTTCCTCGCCGCTCTATTGTATAGAAAGGAACAATAGAGGTCAGTATAATAGCAGAGATGAATGAAATGAGGGATTTTGTTCCACCGCTCTTCCTGTGCTTTGCTAAGGTCCGGTTGGAAATGGCAGCATCCAAATCCAATTACACAGGAGAACCATGTCAATTATGCTTTAGCATTTTCCTAGCCTGGAGGGGGAAACTGTTAGCATGCAATAGCAGAGTGTTGAGTCACATATGAACAGGTTTGGTGTCCATTCTTTCTGTATTCCCCTAATGCCAAACAGAAAACAACAGGCGAAGTGAAACTAGGCAGTGTTTTTCCCAAAAAGGCAGCAAAACAACACTGGTCCTCAACAAGACCAAAGGATTTCAGCTGGCACACAGCACCTACCCAACATGCCAGTGAGCCAAATGGCCAGATCTTCCTGCATGGGCACCAGGGTGGCCTCATGTCGCACTGCCAGCCACTGGTCGTACTGGAAGACGTCTGCGAGGCCGGGACCGTGCCGCTGTGCCAACGGGCTGCGAGGGCTCCTGGGGCTCAGTAAGGGGGCATCGAACTTCTCCCCGAACCACACCTGGAGACGAGGGGAGAGAAAGGCGGGAGGAAGGTTAATAAAACTGGTTTTATTCAATATTGAAAGAAAGAAAACGTCTTGAAGGAATAGAAAGATGAATTGAAATCCTGGAAGAACGCTATGACAGATTAATGTGGCTGCTACTTTATTGCTAATCCCATCTATGTTCTTTCAGTTAGTCATGGTTTTAATGCACTGAACTTTAAAAGGGGTAGGTTATTATTTTGGGCTTTGTTTGTTTTTGTCTTGCTGAGACTTAAGCTGCTTTCAGTATTTTTGCCAACCAGCTGTGGTCTTATATTAACAGAGAGTAGCAGACAGTTTTAATAGAAATTAGCCAAACCCCCAGTTAAAATACTGGTTGTTCAGGTAATAGCTAACAGTTTTTAATGCTGAATATACAGTAGGTTAGCGGTCCTTCCACAGCATAAATCCTACACTAGTTACTACACTTGGAATTTGTGTGACCCGTCCTTGTAGTGCGGAAACATCAGAGGTGTCGTCACAACACACTTCACTTCACTTCACTTCACTTCAGTGCTCTGCTGGAGCCCAAAGGAAGGCCAGAACACCCAGACACCGACGCTGCAACTCACCCTGGTGACAACTGTGGTTTTACTCTGTTTTCAAAACCACATAATCACACAAGCTGAGCATAGCTACTTCAAACAGTCTGGTTTTTTGTTTTTATGTTTTGTCGCTGACTAAAAAAAGGAATTTTACATTTTCTTTGGCCTGCCCAAAAAATAAAATGACCAACAAATGAACAACTGAACAGTGTTGCACTTGAGTGCTTAAATGGGTGTTGAGCACAGGGCTCGGTGCCCAGCTCCACACTGATGTCCCATCATATCCATCATCCTCTCATACTTCAGCCCTGTGCTGTCTTTTACCCTTAGGATTCACTAAGTCTATGATATAAAGGAGAAAATCCTGTGTTTTTTCAGAGTCTTAATTTTACAACTACAATGTACATTAATGAATGTTTTTTTAAAGATACTACATAACATTCATATTTACAAAGTGCCTGTTTTATTTTTAGCTGTTTTAAGTGTTCCCATGTAGAAGAAGCAATAATACAGATGCCAGCAGCACATTTGCACTACGACAACTTGTCCAGACATTACATTAGTCACTTGTTGCTGACCCCCTCCTCCTCGCTGTCCAGTTTGTTGACATCTGTTTAAGATACAGCCTTTAATCTTGTTCATCACATGTCAATAATGGGACATTGCGTCCACTGTGGTGAAGGGGTCATTGTGTTTAAAACAAGGGAGAGTCTTGTTGAGGCCTTGAATTCGTTGTGCTGGTTCTGGATACAAACCGGAAACCTTCTAGGCAGATGAACACAGAGTCTGTTATATAGTAATGTACTTCTGCTGATGCTCTGAGCTGTGCCAGCACTGCCAGCACACAGATACTTTCACTGTGTGCACACACTTGGACAAATGTAATACAGCATCAGTGAAGCATTGGCTCAAACGGACCATGTGGAAATTGCTGTTCCTGATATTAACTAGATATTGTTGGTTTGGGAAAGTTTCTTTACACTCTCAAGCCCATCAGGGTGACCTCTGAACAAAACACCTCACATCAAAGGGGAAGAGCCGGCGCACAGACATTATATAATACAGTTCAGAAGGACAGGCAGTCTGAGGTGCTCTGCAGGTTCACAACAACATATGTGTCTTTCTCGACATCCAGCTAATTAGAAAATACAGCAGGTTAATATAACATTTACAAGTTACGTAAAAGCCTTTGTGCGACGACTTTAAGACAGCTAAACAGTGGGGTTAATCCCATCTTGTACTGTAATACTGGTTTACAGCGAGCATTCAGGTTTTAAAGCCGACTAATGCTGTAAACTACATTCTGCATTAGAAGCAGTCTAAGGCCATTCTGAGTTAATCTTTCTTTTCTTACACCACCTCTGTCCTGCTCCAGGAATGTGGACTGGTAAAGAAATACAACCTACTGAGATATTAAAGCATATGTGATTGTAGGTTACCATTTAGATGACGTTCCTAAACCGAGCCTCCCAACTATACAAGTTACAGTTTGACCAAGTTAAATAATACAGAGTCTTTAAAGTATTTCTTCCCAATCTTTGCAAATACAAAATGTTTCAAACTTCCCATGGTCTGTCCGCTGACCTCTGACACTTTAGGATCACAGCTAAACATGGAGTCGTTTGGTTTGCTCAGGCTGAACTAACAAGGTCACGCTGCTCTTTTCAAATACTAAAAGAGCTACTTGAGGATTTTCATCTCAGACATTTTTTGTGGAGAAACAAAGAAGTAGCTCTATTATAATGAAAGATTTTAGGAGAACTAACAAAGACATTCTTGGGAGCTGAGATGTTGCCATATGAACACTGCTTCTCCAAGAGATCAATCAACCCAAGTTTGTGTGTTAAACAAAGTCTTTCTTTGACTTTGGTTTTGTAGGTTTTGCTCCTGTGGGCCTGTTTGAACACGGTAGCCACCTATGTTTGTGCTTACTATCTGGTTCCCCTTCGGTACAAACACAACTTCATGAGTGTTGATTAATTGTATATTCATTGTAAGTTTCTGGTGCTAAAAGATGAAGATGGAGACAAGGAGAACACAATGCCTACCTAGCCCTGCACATTGTTATGACCATCTGTATATATGTCTTATATGTTGACTATTTTTCTACCTTTGCAGTGACATGGTTTAAACCCCACAGTAACATCTGTGCCTCCTAGAAAAGATTCTAAAATCAAACATTCACAGAATTAAATTCATTATATTTACTATTGGTTGAGTTTTACCGTTAGTGTGCATTAATAGATGTGCACATATGCTACTTATACTTCCATGAGTGGATAGATTTTCAGCATGGGTGAACGAAGCAGTCAGAGTGTGACCGCTTATTGAATGTGACTGTGCTCTACATAGGCAGTCAAGCTATGAGTTGAGCTTTGGAAGTAGATGCAGTGTTACAGTCTCTACAGTCTTACTACAGAATGACATGGATCAACATCCTTTCAGGGTGCCTCTGGTTACACTCCTACCAAAATTCATCCACCCTGAACTAGATTGCCTCTTACGTACTACATACAAAAACAAAGAAGTCGTCTTTGAAGGGTTTGTCATTTGTATGTAAACTTCTCCTACCCGTGTTGTAGACAAAGTTGCAATCGCAGGGGTGTCCAACCCTGGTCCTCGAGGGTCGCTGTCCTGCTTGTATTGCAACCAGCCCTGCACTTACAGCATCTGACTGGCTGAACACACCTGAACCAGGTAATCAGCAGTAGGTAGGGCAAGGATAGCTGAAAAACCAGCAGGACAGTGGCCCTCAAGGACCAGGATTGGACACCCCTGAGAAACTGTGCCGTAAATCAATCTAAATATTGCCCAACACAGACAAACCTTTTAATTAACACAATCTTTGGGGTTAATCTGGAACGACTGAAGTGGCACCATCTAACCACCATTCGTCGACAAAAATTGAGAAAAACTCTTTACAGCCTCGTCGGCACATCCGCATCAGTCTGAGAAGCTTCCTGCCACATCTCATGTGCACAGCGCTGGGATATATACTTTACATTTCCACAGTCCAAGATGGGTGGGAAGAGCCAAGAATCTCTAAACCAGATGACAAAGAAAAGCCCTTCTGTGTGAGGTGCTGCCATGTGACAGATCTGTAAGATGATCTGTTTGTTGTTTTGGGGTTTGGGATGTCTGACACTTCGTTGCTGGGAGGGGAGAGGGAAAAAGTGTTGCACAGTCCACCCACTCCCTCTAAAAAAATGTGTGGGGAAACTCCTCAGGGTCCGAGCAGTGGAACGTCAGACATGCGTAACAACAACAAGAAAGCATGCTGCAACACAGGTGGGCTCGCCACAGTTGCTGAGTGGGAGACAGATGTCTGCATTTTTTTTTTATTTAATCTGAATAACTGGCAGTGTCTGGGAACCTCTCCCTCAGTTTGGCACACAGATGGTCTTAGTGAGTCACTGCTTGGGCACTTAGTAATTGTGCTCATTTGTCTAAAGAGGACAATATAATAGATTGTGGTCCCTGTCCCACTGCGCGCACACACACACACACACACACACACACACACACACACACACACACACACACACGTACACACACACACACGTCATCGAGCCTACCTGGATGCCAGTCTGGACAGCCATGACAGCAACGACAGTATTCACTTCTTCATTCTGTAGAAAGATAAAACAGGTATGTGAAAAAAAACATCATGTCAAATCGACACTTTGAGTGCGAATTAAGTCTAGATGTTCTTTGGCACTTAATGATGTACATGATAATAAACCAAGCTACTCAGGCACTTTTAAAGACCAATTTTTCAGCCAAACCCATTGAAAATCCAATCCAATCAAAGTTCAATATGCAAATGCAGAGTTTGGCGCTGCCTGCTGAAACCTGATACCTGGAACCACTGACCTGAAGTCAGCCAGAACAAACTTTTGAGCGACAGAGAAAGCCTTTTATCACTTGAAAGTAAATATGCCAGAGTGCACAATTTTTGTATGCAAAGCAGAACCTGGAGTTTCTTTCCACTATTTACCAAAAAGATTCCGTCCTGCGGCAGCAATGGCTAGAATTTACTGGCTAGGATGTTGAAGAAATCTGCCGTCTATGCTCAACTACATGCAAAGATTCACAGGGTTTTGCTAAGAGACTAATTTTGAAGCCAGATGTTGTGTTGCACCATCTATGTTGGGACACCTACAGCCAGCATGTAAGTATTTGTTTTATTTATCCAAAATAAAAAATTGGTTGCGTTATATAACAAATCTTTTAAGTTAGCATTCAGTTGCTAAAATCAGCCTTTTCTTAACTGGGGTCTGGTGAAAGTACAACTGTATTAATTATTCATTTTCTTGCCATGGGTTACATTAAAAAAAAATCAATACCACTCTCTCTTCTTGATTGTTTGTGCCTAAGTGGAGGCAGGAAGTAATTAGCTTAGTTTAACATTAACACTGGAAACAAATGGAAATGGGGATAATGTAAGTAAATGGGAAGAAACTATTGCTCTGGCCTTAATGTCACCATGAGGTTCACTGCGACACTGCGAATATGTGTTCAAGAGTCAATTTGCTATAAAATGACAAATTGTTGATTTGGCTTCTTTTGTGTACAGCCTCAGTGAACAAAATGTGTTTTAGTGTCTGTGCTTTGAGGTGCTAGTACGCAGGTTACTCCGAGCTGAACCCATTTTCATTTTTAATGCTATAATTGTAGTAAAACACACCTGTACTTAAGACAGTAAAGAAAAATGTACATAGGTTCTGTCAAAGTGATATGTTTTGGACTATTCTCATTAACTGTAATTTAATAACAATAAATACCCAATTCTTCTATTTGTGACATGGAACTAATAGTAAATGATAGTAGATATATAGTAAAACTATCAAAAAAACATTTTAACAACTTATTACTAAGCACTGGTTACAGTGCGCTGTGGCAAAGCAAGCCTTTTGTGATGAAAGTTGACCATATGTCTTGTAAAACAAAAAATGGTGCATTTACTTTTCAAATGACATAATGATTTTGTGTATGTTAAGCATGCAATTTAAAGACATTTAGACATTTAACCTCAAATATGCTTTGACAGAGACTTGAGTGTGGTATTAATCTCATCTACCTTTTTTTAAAATGTATATCACAACAAACGTCTTTTATTATGTAGCAATTAATATAACAGTGGTCATCTTCTAATACATTATTTTTTTACATACTGACTCACTTCGAGTTAAAGATGCTGCACATATGGACTAAACCATACATCTGTTGGAATTATTCAAGTACAACATAGATATTTATTTACTGAAGATCCAACTGCAAAATAACATAATAGGCAAATGAATAAACAATGAAAATACATAGCTCAATATCAGTTAATAATACTACCCCACACTGGAGCCTTCTGCCTCTTGGGACAAACAGAGTCATGAGAAGACCCTGTGAATGACCTGCAAGCTTAACTGGTTTCACACAGCGGCTGTTAAGCTTCATTCAGCACATACACTGACTATCCCATCAAGTCCATTCAGTCTTTTAAACTAATTTCACACGTGGTTCTTCTACAGAAATCAATTTAAATATTCCCCCTGAAATATCAAAATCATTACTCTCAATGAAGGCACAGCTGTCAGCATGTGTGTGATGTGGTAAAGTTTATAAGACTTAAGCTGAAATGTTGGTTGTTTTGGTGCATCAGCTGAGGAAACTGACAGGATCTAAGCTGCAAACATTCAGGATGCGCTTAGGGCAAAAACCCAGCTGGGACATTGTTTTTACTGGCTACAGTAAGGTTTAGTGGATCCGACTTTCTCATGAGGTGATAAGGTTAGTGTGAGTGCTCCTCTCTGCCTTTTCCCACACAGGATGTGAAGGATTACCCGAACGCTCTACTGTTCCCGAGGGCATGCGGTTGACAAAGAGAGGCAGTGGGTGTTGGTGTGTGTGTGTGTGTGTGTGTGTGTGGGGGGGGGGTTGCTATCCTAAGAACATTGATCCTAATAACACTGATAATTTGGTCAACACAGCTGAGACAACAGTGCACCACAAACTATGCACCCCACCCCCACCCCGCCCCCTTTTCTGGAGACGCACAAATATTATCTTACAGAAAGCTAAAATTCTCCATCAAAATTGGATTGTGAAACTTATACATTGGACTATTTAAATGTTCTGGTGTTTTCCACTGATGTCATCATGCAGAGTGGTAAAAACCTTATGTAGAGATGCCTCCATAACCACAGACACTAAAATCACATCCTGATTTGCTCTTAAAAGTCCCACCAGAAAGTGCTGTGGCCAGTCATCGGACACCGATACTGCAGCCCAGAGGATGATGCAAGTCAGTGATCCAAGGACGGGACGGGACAGGAGGGATGACAACACAGAAGGACTTACCTTGGAACACAGCACGATAGCGAGCAAGGAAACTGCACCACACAACTCCAATCAGCCTCCAAAGCACATTTTCATAAACGCTGTGGCAAACATAGAAATAAAAACCCTCACTCGCACCACAATCCGCACTGTTCGTCCAGAGCACCTCCTGCCACTGTGGTTCCACGAGTGAGGGAGGAGGGGACAACAGCGAGAGACTGACAGGGAGGGAGGATGGATGGGAGCAGGAGGAGGTGCAAATGTAGAGCCCTGACTAATGAAGTGGCTATGCTTCGCTAAGCCCTGACCTCCCCTCTGCTCACCCCTCCCCAAACAATCCTGTCATGGCGGGACTCACTCACAAAGCTTCTATTGTCTTGATAGCTTGCACCACACACACACCTCCCACCACCTCAGGTCCTCCATCCCATCTTATTCCATTGCATTGCATCCTGGTTGGGGAGTTCCTGATGTGTGTGTGTGTGTGTGTGTGTGTACAGAGGGGTACCTCCACTTCCTTTTCATCCCCCCACCTCCCTGCTAGTCTCACCAAAACACTACTTGAAGTTCTCATAGTGAGCAGACAGTTTGGGGAGGGAAGGAGGAAAACAAGTGCAGATCTCTGCTCTGGTGCATTATGATGGTCTACTGTCAAGCTGTGGGTGTGAATTAAAAACTGACAATAGCACCTATGTGGAATGTGTTCCAACAAAACAGCACTGAGAGAGCAAAGTCTAAGAAACAAACAACAGAACACATGACGTCATAGTGTTGAGTCGGATGCCCAGATGTTGGTTTTCCACAGCTGTTTAAGCCAGCTTTGTTCATTTGACTGAGCTCGAACGAGGCAAGCTGATCACCCCTCCATCCTTACGTTCTCCAATTTTGGAAACATGCAATGTAAGACTACATCAAATATCCTGAGCCATAAAGTCACACACAATCCTGAATACTGAAATGACCCTGACGTGTTCACGGTAACCCTGACATTTGGTTAGAGGAACAATCCAGAAAGGCTCCATTTCTTTTCAGCATACAAGAGTTTGCAAAGGGTCAAACTCAAAAACATGGGACAAAGGGCAGATCCATGGCTCTGGACTCCAGTTGTGTGCATCTGGGGCCTCAGCAGAGCCTGAGAGCGTGACTCCCTACAGGGACTGAAGTCACCCACACACAGTTAAATGTCAAGCACAGAGGAGGGCGAGAGGGAAAAAAGGAGGCGAAAACAAAACATGTTTTATATGTGGTGAGCTTGGGAGCGGCACGCTAAAAAGAGTACAGCTTGACACTGTAATACTAGCACGACCATGCACATTCCCCTACGGTCGCTGGGGAAAAATGCCCAACAATGCTGTCACTCTTCTGCCATCCATGTCTAATGTGTCTTTTCCTCCTGCTTCCCATCCCTGCTTCCTTCAGCAAACAAGATGTATGTATGTGAGTATGTGAAACCTTGATCTTTTCTCTCTTCTATTTCCACTCACTCCAACCGGTCGAGGCAGATGACTGCCCACCCTGAGCCTGGTTCTGCTGGAGGCTTCTTCTGTTAAAGGGAGTTTTTCCTCTCCACTGTTGCCTAATGCTTGCTCAAGTGGGACATAATTCTGTATATACTTATATTCTGTAAGGTCCTAAACCTTACACTGTAAAGTGCCTTGAGATGACTCTTGTGATTTGTCGCTATACAAATACAATTTAACTGAATTGAATTGTCCATTTTTTAAGATTATGTTCTTAGATGTCTATGGGGCCAAATATGCAGCTGAGCCTCTTTGTGGATCAACTTTCACTGTTGGTTTTCAGACTCATGATGAACAGGCTGTGCTTCATATGAACAATGTTGTTTTTTCGCTTTCGGCGAACACTTCGTTCACAGAGCAGTGTGGGAATTTACAGTTTTCAAAGAACCCAACAAACATTAGCTTTTGTTCAGGTGCACGTGAGCCCTTCCTATAATATAAAACCACAAGGAAAAAAACAAGGCACAGAAACCTGCAACACAAAGACTCTGGTCAGGTTTGGGCTGACTAAACCTGTATTTCTTGTTATGCTTTGCTTTGTTTTGAGTTTTATTCCTGCAGGCAAATGGCTGCTTCTAGATTCAATGGACTCTTTTGAACTACTAACTTCATACAGCGTATCCAGATGTTACATTCAGTTTCAAACAACACAGATTTGGTATAATATTCTCATTTTACACATCGTGACAGTGTTTGTATTTGTAATTCAAGGTGATTTGAAAGCCCATTAAGTATTTGTCCTGTAGAGACATGCATTCACATGAAGGCAGGGAACTTGAAATGATCATAGTCAGCTTGTCTTGGATTTACACACAAAGACAAGTGTATCCATATAAACAAACTACCTAATTCTCCTAACTTTCCTTATTAAAAGGCCTGTACTCTCCTTTCTCCTAAACACACAACCCCCTTTGCCACCAAAAGGTGCTGAATAAATTTGTGGAATTGCCTTTGTCCAGGCACAAATGAGCAGTATAATACACGTGGAGTCTATTAAATGAAAATAGATCTCATCCAAGCTTCCGTGAAGCCCAAACTACACATGGATTCTGAATGTGTGTGTGTGTGTGTGTTCTGTGGAGATGAGACATCTGTCTGCATGTTCCCCACGCAAGTCATCTCTTTCTCTCTCTCTCCGGTCACAGCCAGTAATCATTTAAGAGGATCAGCACTATTCCAGACAGCAGAGCGCATCCACCTCCACGACGCTCCGTCATCACACACAGCACGTGGCACACACATGCAGCTTGCAGCGCTCTGGCCATGCATGCAAGCACCCGTGCATACGTGCAAAATAGAAATGAGAGCACATTATGTAATGAGTAAAAAGCACAAGGTTCCAGCGGTGATGTCATTTTGATTCCCCATCACACTGTGTGTGTGAGGGTGTGTGTGTGTGTGTGCGTGTGTGTGTGTGTGTCAGGGATAAAAACAAAGTACACATGAGTAAAAATAAAACCACAGTCAGCCATGTGCACTTAGAAGGACCTCTAGGGGTCTTAGAGGTTCTTTTGTGTCAGTCCCCAGAAAAACCTTTAAAAAAAAGTTTTACTTCCTCATTTAATTCCCTGAACGTTAACACAACCAGAGCATGTGTTCTACTCTTCTGCCTTGTTTGTATGCTTAACCAATAGCTCTGAGCCCACAGACTGGAACATACAAAGAGAGAGAGAATTTATTTTTTTACTGCACATATTTCTCAGGATGCTTTATCTTGTTTTATCTGGAAGCTTTGAGGTCTATGTGAAATCTCAGATAAACTCCAAAGGGGAACAGAATAGCGGAGACTACGTCTGACAATTCATATAATGAAAATTAAATTAAACTGACAGCGTGGTGCAATTTGGCCAAATGCATGAAGGTGAGAAAGAACGCAGGACTTTCCGGTCTTAATAAAAACATTTCTATCGCATTTGTTGTTCAGAAGCATGAATGGCTTTGAGGAAAAGCAGAGCAGGTTTACGCTGTTCAGGTACTGCTTCTCATCCATGATATATTAAACACCTAAGTGCTTAATAAAGCTGTTTTAGAAGTGAAAGAGTGCGGCTCAATTTTTATTTTAATGCAATATATCAAGTGGCGTTGGGCCAGTGAACCTCCTGCGCACTGTTCTGTTCTGCTGGACTCGAGCTGCCCCCGGAGAATTCAAACTGCTCCTCTATTAAACTCCTTCCTGCTGAGCCCTTTGTGTCTGGACTTAATTACCCTGTCGGAGGAGCGTTTCATTTAGAGCCCAACGTCCCCCTTTTCATTACAGATGGGGCCCTGCTGCGTTGTGTCGAGAGGGACATTCATTCAGTACAGGAGGATAAGAAAAGCAAATATACCTCAACTGTCTGTTAGCAAAGTGAGTCCACTGTTCAATAAAACTTTAGTTTCTAAAGCAAATTCAGTCCCCCGGGGCCTGTACACGCTTGACTATCAAGGTTTTCCATAGTAAAAACTACTCCCCTTTCATGCAGGATTAAAACATTTCTTGGCCTCCCTTCTTTTGTCCTTGTTGGAGCGGTCTTTCCTTAGGTGAGACACTGTGAGTAAAGCCATCTTAAAGGCTTGAATGAGTGGGAGCCACCTGCCAATCCCATTTTGATTTGTTGATGCTAATCCACAGCTCAATACACGCCTCTGGGTCAGCTCCAGGATTTCAAAGCCCCTCAGCGCTGACTCAGGATCAGGCAATATACCGCACTGTATATAACCTTGACAACAGAGCAGCAGAATAGGCTGATTCCAGGACGGTGAAATAGAACCAGCACATCACCTCCAGCAGGTAAGTCTTTCCACTAAGAGAAGATTCAATCAGCCATGCATTCATCTACAATGTTGATTTGACAACATATCTTACTCAGACTATGCTACAGGCAAATGTCAATGAACGATTTTTCTATAAAGTTCCATCATGACACAGTCTGTGTCAACAGCAAAGCATAAATCCTAAACAAAAATAAATATATATATTTTTTTTTAAGTCCTTTCCTACATTATGTCATCAATCAGTTGGCTGAGTCAATTAACAGTGTCCAACACAGGCACAGCATCCTCTAAGCTCCAGCAGGCCTGGCAAAACGCCCACTCCGAGCCGTTTCTGCTGACCTCACACACACAGACACACACACAGGCAAGCTAACTGCAGTGACATCACTGGTTCAGTCACAGAGCAGGCTGGCAGTTTAAAATACCTGAGCGCACATCCAAACCCAGCCTGACCGTTGATCTTTGCTCAGCCTGTTATTTAAACTGATTCAAATCTGATGGCTCATCCTATAATAAACATACAGTACATGCATCATATTATGTGTCCATTAAATCTGTCTAGCTGCCAAAAACTTACTAGTGTAAATAGAAATGGTAAAGCGTGGATAAGCTGCTTACTGTTGACATAATAATTCCTAATTATATTTCCTTAACTAATGGCACTTTAAATTCTCAAGGTAAATCACCAACCAAATATCATGTTGGGTCAAAGATCTGCCAATAGTTATGGATTTTTTTCCACCCCAGTGTTGTAATGTAACCAGTTATATCAAAGTTGGTTTAGATAAGACTGTGTTGGCCAAACAGCCACATCACCCCTTCCCAGCTCTTTACAGACAGTCAGGCCAAGGAGATATGAAAGGTCGAGGGGTTGTTGAGCACAACCTAATGAGTGGCATTTGTTTGTAATCTTGATTAGTGTGTGGTAAGGGGGGGATTTTAAAACTTTCACCTTAATCAGCCTCAGCATGAGTAAGACATGGTGGGGAAAAAACTGCTCCCTTATAGCTCCCTACAGTAGCTATAATAAATCAGCTGAACAGACATTTTTCCTCCAGCATTCATATTATCATTTTAGTTCTAAACATAAAACCGTATTCACATAATTTGCATATTAAAACGTTATCGTTAACACCTTGGATAATATTCTTTATGTGAGTTTTGGAAAAAAAAAAAAAAGTCTTCCTGAAACAATCACTTTGATAAAGCTCTAATCTGTAACCTAATGGGAGGCTTCACTGAAACCGCACAGTACAGCTGACCCCTTTCTTCATAAACATGAGCTAGTCAACTGAAACAGGTCAGTCCTCATGACTATGAGATAAGTTGAGTTCAGCTGGTTCAAAGGGCGCTATGTGTTCAACAACACAGCCAGAGTTGAGTTTCTTAAGCCACCAAAACACAAATGAGAAAGTTATACTTGAGACAAAAACTTCTAAATATGCAGTGTTCATGAAATCCCTGCCTGCTCCAACATAAAGTGGATATCCTATCTCTGAAGACTGTAAAAGAACAGCAGTGGGTGACAAAATTGTAATGGTCTAATACTAAAAGTATTTATCTAAATCTATAACGTTCACCAATCCAAAGCACTGTGTATAAACAAAGTATGATGTCAGCTTTACTGTGTGATTACTTAAAGGATTTACACACATCGAGCAACAGAAAAACAACCCATCTATGAGCTGCACCCTAAATAAATGAGGGGTAATCTCCATTGTGTCCACAAACGCAGCATCGCAGGCCATATGTACCCACATGCATTTTTAATTCATTAAGCCTTCTTTGTCTCATCCGATGACTCTGTGTGTGTGTGTGTGTGTGTGTCTGTGTGTGTACCACTATCTTAACTTCTTTTGGGACGCCCAGAACGTGAGGCCTGATGCCAAAGATCAAGCAGATGGTGATTATGAGGATAGTTGGAATTGGGCTTGCTGCTCATGTGTGCACTCATTCATTAGGAGCTGGGCAGTGACAGCTTTGTCTGAAAACACAGTGACGTACTGTTTTCTCAGTGACCTGGTAACTGATCGTTGTACAGTCTCAAGCATAACAACGTATCTTCAGTGTGATTCTGAAGGCTCTGTGATCTGCTCTCCACCAACACCGGAGGGAAAATATATGGAGCAGGCCATCAAGCCAAAACGATGAGCTTATAGACACTAAAATGTAAAACTGAGGAAAACTGCAGAGTTTGGGGATCCTTTTCTGTGAGTTTGTCAGACTGAGATAAATTACACAAGAGAGAAGCTGGTGATGATATAATATGCATCATGATACAGGAAACAATAGAAACAATATTTTTTCATAAAGGAAATGCGAGGATGAAAAATACTGACACACCTCCTGCCTTTTTTCCTCAAGCCATGAGTTATAATTAGATCACATTTTGTGCAACAGAATAAAGTTAATTTATAATATCGTGCGCATGAAACCAGAGGAAAAAAATGATTAACAGCTAAACTTCTATGTGGAAATCACTATTCACACGAATGACCATTCAACCTTATAATCAGGCTACATCACAAGGTCATGAGGTGTTTTTTTGTGAGGACAGAAATAAACCTCAGCATGCTGTAAACTCATCACCAGCATCTGAGCTGCACTATGTGGACGGTGCCTCTCTGGTATGTCCCTCTTTACAGGAAGCATCTGCAGAGCCTCAACTTCATCCTTCTTCCTCCAACAGGAAACCTGGACTGTCACATGAAGAACATTTCATATTGATGTATCCCTCTTTATTGTCCAGGTACAATTGAAACACCAGCAAGCCGAAACATGTCAGTGGGGGTGCTCTTTGATCCAAAAAACTAAAAAACAGCAGCCTGTGCCTGTTTTCTTACACCTCCCTAACCTAACTGCTCTAACACAACATTCCCTTAATCCTATCATCAGTCACTGCAACCTGCAATTATGATCACGCAACATGTCCGCAGACACCTTCTCCCAGGTTAGAGGTGCATCAGTAAACTGCTGATCCTCTTACATTTTTATTCCCACCTGCCAATCACGGATAAATGTGCGCATGCACCATACTGGAAGCTGCTGTTCCATCACACACACACACACACACACACACACACACACACACACACACACACACACACACACACACACACACACAC
>JAUYWH010000015.1:3232428-3302449 GCA_034779795.1 Ctenopoma multispine | reverse complement strand
ACACACACACACACACACACACACACACACACACACACACACACACACACACACACACACACACACACAGGGATGTGGACTGGTTTAAATGTCACCCTCATCATTTAAACTGGATTATGGCTCATGTTAAAGGGAAAACGTTCACTTAACAATTAAGCAGACTACGACTATAAAGATAAGTACAACTTTTAAGTGAAAGTGAATGAGACTACAGAAGGGAAAAACTTACCCTGTGGCACTAAAGCAAACATCCAACGTAATTACAATGATAATGTTAATATAGCAGTATTTTCGAAACTTATTCTATGAGATGTACACTTTAAAAACACACGAGACTGTATATTTTAGAAACATTTCAAACTCGCGAGACTTCGCTTTGTCCTACATTAACGATATGTGCAGTATGTTGTTGGCTTCCACGAGGCAGCAACGAGGAGAAACCTCTGCACTGGTTTAAAAAAAAAAAAGCTTTGGATAAACTTTCCCTTATACATTCCCCTGTAAGACAAAGCTCGATAACAAGTCTGATAAAGTTTCAGACTTACCAGGAACGCTGAGTGAGTACGAGTCTGGAAGCAGAAAGTGTAGGCAGTTTGTTTGGGACTTTCTAGCGTTTTTCTCCTTGTGGAAATCTTGAGCTGGTTCCTCAGCTGTCGGGAGCTGCTCACACTCTCCGCTGCTGTGTGTTCGTGGACAGCGCTGTTCGAACCAGCCAATCACAGCGCTCTGCATCGAGGGGGCGGGGCTGCAGATTCACCTGCGTCTCATTTTACTGGATGATGAAAACTCATTCGTAGCAGAAGGAAAGGAACAAACTGTGTAAATGCAGTCTTTAACTTCTCTGTTCTCTCTTTAGCTGCAAAGGATAATATGATTCCAACCATTTCCTCACCTTACAGAGTCATTTACTCCTCTGTACTGTATATAACTGTATAACTGATCTAATGATTGTATTTTTTCCTACATAAAGCAGTTCAGTTGGAACTGTGATAGGAATGTCTATAGGCTAAATAAAACTACATTCATTTACCTAGATGCTTACAAATGTACACACTGGATGTTAAAACAATAGAATATGGCTCAATACGAGAGATTTTCATCTGTGCTATCTGCAATCTGGATTGAGTATACTACACCAAATCTCCACTGCCCAAAGAAAATCTATTTGGATTTTATCTGAGGTTTACAACAGTTTGTTGTTAAGAGATCTGACTTAGAGTCAGACATCTCTGGTGTGTAACTGACACAAAACATAAGTTAATTCCCTATGTAAGCATTTTGCATTACTTACAAAATTAATAAACACTTGTTTATGTATTTTTGATTTAAATATATATATTTTTTGGTCTAAAAACAATGTTGCCAAACTTAAGACTTGGGTCGTTATGGTTCAGATGTTTAAGAAAAATATGCATTAATGAATAATGGCATATAATAAGACGGACACTATGATTATACAATGGAAAGATATTTGACTTAAACCTTAGAACTCATTAAAGGTTTCTTCAGGACCCCAGAAAACACCAAAGAACACACGAGTCCTGATTAAAAGGTAATGGTATTGACTTTCACAGTGTCTCTATATAACCATCACTAAGGCATCAAGAAGAAAAAGAACACTGGCTCTCTTTATGTCTGACCGAGTGGAGAATGAGTCCCTTTACATCCCACTATATCTTTAGGGGCTATTCAGAGCTGGTTTGTCTCGTGAGAGAGAAGGAGGACTGCTTGTGCTTCAGCCGCACCCTTGTCGTTGTGGCGTGAAACCATGGCAGCTTCTACTACTACCTTTTTTTCGTATAAATGCTTCAGCAAACAGCCAGTATCCCAGCTGCCAAGCAAGCCTCTCTGCCGGCTGACCCTTTTAAGCTCCCCGCAACTGGATATTGTTCTCTTGTTTACTAGACAATACATGTGACAATTAATGCCACCTTTTTTGTGCAGAATCTAAAAACAATGTTTTAGATTCTTGCTGTGCAGATTAAACATTTAACTTGTTTTTCTGACTTCAGTGCGCTGCCGAGTTCTGCAAACACAGTGTTCGACCTCTTGTCCTGATAAGCTCAGTATGTCAGATAAATGGTACTGGTTCAACAACATAATGTATGGAAACATTTTGAGTAAAATGAAAGTCACTGTGTATTTCTTTTCTATTGTATAGCTATTCTCAATAATGATCAAGGGTCTCTCATAATAGCCTTCAGACAAATCCAACAACTCGCATCAACTAAATTGATTAAATCGACACTTTGTGGTGGTGTTTTGTTCATGTACAGGACATCATAGCAGCAAAAGCACAGGTGTTATAATAACATTAACCATGTCCCATTAAAACAGGATAGTGGCAGTGAATCAACACTGTGTTCCTGAAACTGAAGTAACTTTGTGGATTTCAGCCATGATTCAGTTTATTATCTTCCTGCTGTGACATGTCCAAATATCTATAAAAGACCTATATTGTTCTCTCACTAGTCTCTAACTCTAAATGTGTTCTTAGTGCCAATGCCTAATGTCTCCAGCTAAATTTAGTGTTGCAAATTCATGCTTGGGTCACAAACATGCTACCTATAGGTGAAACAGCCACTAATGCTCCTGACAGGATAGATCTTTTTGTTAGAACATAACAATTATAATAATGCTGTAATACTATTTTCTTCAATGGGCTTTTGTAATGTGTCATGTCATTAACTTAATTTTTCCATACTACATCAGAATTATTATCTGTAGCCTAAACATATAGCAGTCCATGTTGAAATCTTATCACTTCTTGGATTAAGGCTTTGCCGTGGCAGTAGGGCTTCAGCAGTCCAGTGATCCTCAGAGCTATGTTCTCAGGAGCTATATCCTCCTGATCTCCCACAGCAACCAGGTCTGAGGTGAAGATCCAGACTAACTCAATTCATAGACCCTCATGAAAACAAGGAGCGGTGTGTCCCTCGCCTGGGGCCCCACCCTGGAGCCAGGCCCAGAGGAGGGGCTTGAGATCATAGATACAAAATGAGTTTTCTCCACAGGGTAGCTGGGTTTTTCCTTAGAGATAGGGTGAGGAGGAGGGTGAGACACTACTTCTGCACTGAGGAGCATCACAGAGTTAGCCTACTCATAAATGTCCTGACCGTGTTTTATGGTCCAACATTTATTTGAAATGTCCTTTATCATACAACTTACAGGGCCCTGCATCAAAATTGGAAAATGTATGTATTTAACAGTTAAGAGATAAAATACTGTGCTTGTTTTCTGTAATATTTTACTTGTATATTCTTTGTATTTTCTATAATAGCAATAGATGACATCAGAATGTGTTGTGGCAGTAAGGTCTACACAGACACTCACTGAACTCAGCATTAATCTTGGTCGAACACACCAAAGTGTGTTAACCTCCAAAGCGCTGTTATATCATTAACTGAAACTGCCCCGTGTTTCTGTGGTTCAGCAGCATTCAGTGCATGATTTACCTAAAGTTTAGCTGTGTTTAGTCTGGTGTGATACTCTGTCCCACTTTCATATAATACAGTATATGCACTCATTTGGTAGCTTATTAGGCACACCAAGCTAAAACTAATGCAATGTAATGCAACAGTCCTGCAATAAATCCTGCACTCCTTAATGTGATAATGTTCACTTCAAAACACTGCAACAGCAGCACAAACCACAGACACAGATACAAAAAGGAACACGCTTTATAAAGTTGAAATTGGCTGTGTGAATACTACTCCTAATAAAAAATATTAATACAAGGAAACAAATACACAAATGCAAGTATGAGCATTAATATAGAATATTCTCTGCAGTGCATTTACCCAAAGCTACACTAGCAATGATGGAACACAAGTGCCACCTAGTGATGATAATGGACTAACATGCACATATTTGTTTGTGATAGAAAAATTTGTGGTTCAAATCCCATTTCCTGTAGAATACTAGAACACAGTGTAATGTACATACAGTATGGTGTTCTAGTAAATTCACCAGGCGAGAAGCATTAACTGTAATTCTGCACTGAAACTGTGACACAGAATAAGATCTTTAAGGAGAAGAGATGTATTGGAGCCAAAAGACAAAGCTGCTGATAACCCAGACAATGAATTGCCTGGACTCAGGGGAAATGTTGTTTCAACACTTAATTTACACTTAATAGAAATGCAATACAGAAACTGCCAATGTGAGATGAGGGGATTTGGAGACATCAGATAAAAATCATTACACAAACAAACCTTAGAGAGTGAGAGACCAGTGAAATTGTCAAATTATGGAAAAACATTCATTGTTATGTTTTGGTTTTGGCTCATTTATAAAAACAAGATTTAGATATACATATTATCTTGCTCCAAAAAACTATTTGTGAGTTGATCAAAAAGGGATTGAAGAGTCTCAAGGCACAGAACAATGTTTGGACATATTTTTCTAGAAATGCATGCAATTATGAAACACATTACATCTGTAATGTATGTAATATATAAGTAAATGACAACACTGAGTTTTGAATAGATCCACTACCCATACATATTCTGTCCTGGAATAAATCCTGTCTTAATAAAGTTCATGATGTTCTGTTTTAATGAAATGGTTTTAAAGGCACGGATTCAAATGTGTGATCATTTTAAAAAAGAAGTTCTTGTTGCTGTTGAATTGTATTGCATTATACTAGCAGGCATATCATTCTGTTCTTGCCACTGATGTTAGCGAGTCTAGTGAAGAGAAACACATATTAACGTGACATACAACATAATCGATGAGAGGTTTCACCTACCCAAACTGTGCTGTTTTAAGTAATGTAGGCTCCCTGTACAGACGCAAAACAGGAAAGACATTATTATATCAGTTTTATATCAGTAAAAATATTGTACTTTTTGAGAATTTAGACATTTCAAATCACATTTTGCTATGTGGTAGGATTAAAACGGCTGCAATTCTGGCTTTTCAACTCCTAGTGTATTGTTTTTGAAGAACCAACAGATTTTCTATCTATTACTACTTTAAAAAAGGGTGTATGCTTTTTTTTCTCACAGAGTTTTGCTCCAACTGTAAATGAATCCAGTTTCTAAGGTCTTTTCCGATCCTTCGCTCTAGGTACAGTATGTTCCTGTAGATGATGCCTTACTGCCAGAAGATGGAGCCAATTTCCACCAAATAACTCCACACCCCCCCTTACTTCAGATACATAGACCTCAGGCGTGGAAGACACAGGAAACCAGAAAGGTTAGGACGTTACATGCACTTAGCATCCCACTGGGATCTTTTGTCTGGATGCTTGGAGGCAGCTTGGGCTTACTGGCCCCATTTGCGCCATATGCTGCAATAGGCCTGGCTGCCACATCAGATGAGGACCAATGTCTGATGGCATAACTGACCATGTTGCCCTCAAGTACACATTGGCAGTTACCCTATAACAATCATCACTTTTTAAATTTAGTTTAAATGGTTGGTTGCGAAGAAAAACAAATGTTAAACTTGTCTTTTTTAAGTCTGCATTTCCGTGAACAGAAATACTATACAGAATGTGTGTAGCTTTGTTGCATTCATTCAGATCTGAAAAATATAATAGCTGACAATAATTGTGTGATCTTGAAAAGATATACAAATTCTCTAAAATAAGTTAATTTAAGCTTTATTTAAATAATCACTTGCAATGTGTGTATTATTGTGTATATTGATATATTTATCTTAAAGATGTACACCGCTACATATTTGAGATTAAACTGAACAGTATTGAAATCAATATTATTAATAATCAGTTAATAATCCCCAACTGGACTTGTTGCGAATTCTTTAGCAAAGCACCCATGATACAACAGTATTATAAGCTTAACTGGTTCAACTTAAATTTAATTAATTTATTCGGTTCAATCTAAAATGTCTCGTAAACTAAAGTTGTACTCATAATCATTATGCAAACAGGCGTGAAAATCTAATTTGTCGCTAATGAAGTGCTACAATAATGGAGCGTTAACTATTTAACATCTAGATGGAGCCATTCATCTACCATTACTGAATTATGATAAGACACAAAAACAGAAATGATCCATTAACATTTTCTGTGATTAATAACACACTCATTATGTTTTCAGTTGTTAGCCTCTAGTCCCAAAATGACAAAGATGGGTTTAACCTTTAGCGCATTATTATTTAGCCTACTTATGCACTGTGCATGATGCTGTTGCTATAGCAGAGGTAGCACAGAGGCCATACAAGCGACACACGTTGATTGAATGGTTTTACGTATTAAATAAACGTGATTTATACATCAACATCATACAATTTAAACGCTGAAAAGCTAGCAAATAGCGTTACCTAAGAATGCAACGCAAATGATGTCATGCGCAAACGACGGCTAACACTAGCTAAAATCAATTTCAGAGCTATCTATAATGGCCCAGCGTTTAATGTTATATATAGTTCAATGACAACTGAGACGTTTTGTTTACTCTGGAACATCTAGGTGAGCTGTCACATAGTGTAGTTAACAATATGAGCAGCATTTACAACGGGTTGAATTCTGGCACGCTAGTGCACCTAGTTAAAAGGCGAGTACAGCTAATTTAGCTAGCATCCGTAGAATTCGCCTACAATGACGACTTATTCGCTGTATAGGCGTTTAGACTGACAAGTAGCAATATAAAAGAGCAGATACGGACTTCCTCAACATAAGACGTCACGGGGTAATTGGATTAAAACAAACTGCTCGGAATAGATTCGTTTTGTTTTCGCTAAGTTAGCTAACATTAGCTAAGCTAACAAGCTAGCTAGCGCACGACCGACTGGTTAGCCCAGAATTCGGTTGACGGGTGAGGGAGTCCAAACAGGCGTGAGGTGAGCTCCGGTGTGCCGCAATTTCTTTGCAAAAAAGGGCACTGTTTTGAAAACCACACGCAAGGACACGCACTTTTCAGCTGTCTAGTGTCAATTCCTCAAAATGGGGTCTGCTAACGTACGTCTCCGCCATTTTGTGACAGGTTTTTCATTGAGCAAAGGGGTACGTGTAATGGTTGAATGTAACCCCATCAAGAAGATATCCGCTTGGCAGTTACAGGGAAAAGGGATCAGGAGTAATTTCCAACCATCCCATGAGATAAAAGTCGTTTTGAAGTGGTCAGCAAGGGATAGGGGTAGTAGACTTTCCACTAACAAATTGCATCATAGACAGAAAAAAAACACTTTAGCTTTATTATGTCTGTGATAGCGTTATTATGAGAAAGATAGACAGAACAGTGAGCAATTATGCATTTTGAATGGACTCAGCATTGTTAAAATAAAAATGTAGTTATTTTAGTTCATGATTAAATTAAAGTAAGAGTTTCCATAGGTTGCACATATGTGTGAACAAACAATTTGAGTAAGCCACAGTAAATAGATTTTTAACAAAATATGAGTGACAAAGCACACGATCCCTCTAAGAAATTAAAGTTATTTTGAGAAACCGTAAACACATGGATATCAACATTTAGGGTACTTAATGTATTTTATATAACTTGGTCCATCAGTCTATAATTATAAAAAAAGCTCATGGTTACTCATAAATAATAACTATTGATATTGACAGAAGTAACTTGAAGAAGTAAGCATGAACTTTATAATGTAAATACATTTTCATTGAACTATTACAGGTGAGGTAATACGCTCACTTTGAACACAGATATACTAGAGAGTTCTGTCAACCTGGAAAAAATAATATTTTGCCAATGAAAAAAATATAGCTTTGCCCTCCATTACACGCCAGATAAGGCGTTAATTAGTGTTATCCCCCTCCCCCTACGGGACATTTCCAAGTACCTCCTGACCCGTTTTTCCAAACAGAGAGACGAGTTGTCAGACGGTCCCTAAAAAAGAAAACAGTCTCTATTGTTCCAGCACCCGCTTCGCTGTGGCCGGTGCAGTGCCGCCTGTGGCCGCAGAGGGCGCTGCACGCATGGCAGGCCGGGCTCCGCGGCCTTCACATCTTTTTGTCTGAGAACTGGATCCCTCTGCCGCTCTACAGTGTGTGCGATAGCCTCTGAGCTCGCGTCCGTAACACACTGTCAAACCACTCCAGACGAATACAACCGCGATCAAAGCATTAATTCAACACATTCTACCATGGCGTTTCTAATCTGTCGGTAAATCGGTCGTATTTGTGACTGTTCGTTGGAACTTAGTCCGGGCTTGAATCGGGCTGGCTTTCTGTGTGCATCAGTCTTTATTAGCGAGCTGCCGCTCTTCTTGCTATCAGCAATTTCTTTAACTTTTTAAACACTCAGCTTCGCGAATGACTGAGCGCCGGCGGAGTATGGGATCCTTGGTGTCTTAAGAAGCGACTGAAGTGGGCTTTAACCGTTTTTGCATGCAAAAACAATGGCAAATTCGACGGGGAAAAATCTACTAGATCAGCGAAGGAAAGGACAGGCTTTCCTGGACGAGCTGCGGCAATTTCACCAAAGCAGAGGGTGAGATTGGGGCGTCTTTATTCCCAAGAAATACAACTTTAAATCTTTATTGCATGTGCCTGGGAGTTAGCCAGAACTGTAATTTAAACATTTGTGCATTTATTTCTTGTGTTATTCTCTCAGATCGCCGTTCAAGAACATTCCTATCGTGGGTGGGAAAGAGCTGGATCTGAATGCTCTCTATATCAGAGTCGTCTCATTAGGTGGATTTGCTAAGGTGAGTGGGAACTAAAAGTGGATTTTCTCCACACTCTGCCGTCTGTGGACTCCTCGGTGGACCACTCTGCAACTTGTGCGGATAACCCGGGACAAGTGTAACCCCTCTGGAAAAAGAATTGTTAGTGGGTCGGTGTTGGCCTTGTGCTAGTTTGCCATGTACCTCTATGCAATGTGGTGGCTTGTGTTGTTGTGTGGTTTGAATTGAGAGTCCAACCGCTGGGGAGTCAGAGTGCAGTCGGAGCGACTCAAAATTAGCGGGCACGTTTAACATCGATTATCGGCACGGAGCCCGGCCTCGGGGAACACCGCTCCGGACGCGGCGCTTCGCCCGGGCTTTTTCTACCGGTAGTTTTTCACCCAGCTTTTTCTTTCTCGCCATAGCCATCTTTCTTCGGCTTCATGGCTGATCTCGAAATGTAGGCCTCACAGGCCCGCGTAGTAAGTACAGTAAACGGCGGCGAAACCTGCTCCAAAACGTTAAACGTTTCCCCGCGAGCTAAAGCGTGTGTTGTCGGATGGAGCAGGTTCGTCGGGACTCTAGCTTCGCTACGTTTTAACGGCAAAATGCAAATGTCAAGCTAGCATGTTAGCTACACTGCTAACTAGCCTCAACTGTAACGATAGTATACTAAAGGGAGTCTGGCAGTTGTACTCACTGCTGTGACAAATGTAAATATGCCCTGTTAATAAACACGTTAGTGTCCAGTTAAACACTTTTGAACTGAAAGTCTGCGCTAATTTAATCTTCCTCTCTATAACGTTTTTGGATATTTTCAGCAGTTTGAG
This sequence comes from Ctenopoma multispine, assembly GCA_034779795.1. Taxonomy (NCBI): domain Eukaryota; kingdom Metazoa; phylum Chordata; class Actinopteri; order Anabantiformes; family Anabantidae; genus Ctenopoma; species Ctenopoma multispine. The sequence continues at coordinate 3,293,024 of JAUYWH010000015.1, read as the reverse complement.
AAAGTTATCGATTAGTGGTTCAGATCTAGCCTCACTGGGGGGAAACTTGTACCAGAACAGATGGTTGCAGTTGTAACCGCTCTTTTTTTGTTGTTGTTGTTGTTGCCGGTGTTTTTTTTTCTTCTAACGAATCCACTTCCCCTCTTTCAGGTCTCTGACAAAAACCAATGGATTGAACTTGGGGAAGAGTTTAACTTTCCAAGGAGTTGTTCCAACGCTGCATTTGCTTTAAAACAGTACTACCTTCGGTAAGTAGCATGGCCGTGCAGCTCTCATCCTCTCAGGTAGCATGTGGGATGTGTTTACAAATGTTAAGATGCAGCCTCTCTGCTCCCGCTACTAGGAAGCCGCACTACTACAGTATTGTGACAGTATTTCCATGGGGTGGTAAATATGTGTTACACACAGGAAACAAGCACAGATCTGTCTTTTATTACACATGGCCAGATGTGTTTCCTGTATATTAAATCTGGATCTCAGGTACGTTTTGTCTGTAGTGGCCCTAAATCAAAAACTAATGTAAGCCGTTCCTCTCTGATGTGAGTGTAGCCACAGGGCATTTCATTCTAAGTACTGAGCAGTTCTAGCCTCTGTGACATATCACATGCAACTTCCAAGTGTTAACACAGTCAGCTGCCAGTGATGGGAGTCTGGTGTAAATGTGGCTCCCCCCAACACCTGGCATTTGTGGGTTTTTGGTGTTTTTGCTGCTTTCTCCGTACTCCTTTTTTCTATCTCCCCCTCCCCCCCACACACACACCTCATGCAACAATTGTTGCCATCAGTATCAAATGCCTGCGGGGGGTTTTACCTGTGGCAGAAAAGTGGTTGTAGCCTCTCATGGTCAAGGCAACTGCAGGTTGATCTCCTAAATGCTGGCTAATTATCTGTGCATTTACAACAAGTTTGCTTTTGTTGCAAGTTGTTTATCAGCCAGTTTGACTAACTGTACACAACTGGCAAGACTTGTAGCTCCTCAAATCTTCACAGATAACCATCAGTGTTGGCTGCAGGGACAGACACGTTAGACACATGCGGGCTTGTAGTGCAGTGTTAATGGACTTAGCTGAGGTCTTTCTGAGCACCATAATGACCACAAAGCACTATTAACCTTTTACGTATTTAATCTAAAGCAGGAGATCATAATTTGGTGCGAATAGAGGCTTGTACGACTGGCAGGGCAGCGGTTTAAGTGTGCCTATAGAGTGGAAGCACCTATAGAGGAAAAGTGTTGGGTTTCTGTTTTCTGATTTATACTACGTCTATTTCTGTCTTTGTTTAACAGGCTTAGTTTTTGAATGTGCCTGAAGTACCCGTCACAGAGAGTTAACTGACCCAATTTGTTGAACTTCTAAAAGAAATTTTTTAGGAGACAAAATTGGCTGGTTAAGATGGCAGGATGAATGAAGTGGTTTTTTAAAAATTCCAGGATGCTGATACTTAGTTTTGTAGATGTTATGATAAAGCAGAAGATTATGTGGAGCCGTTAACATTATGACTGTTTGTTTTGTCCTCACCTGTGTTAAAACTGTAGGTATTTCCTTTTAAAACCTTTTTGGAATGGTTCATGAGCAAAGGAAGCCTAGCAGCTGAGTCGATCAACACTCTGAATATCACACTAGTGCCGTTGGAGCTACTCTATAAAGTTTATCTAAGGCAGCTCTGTGTGGTGGATGTTAGAGGCAGCAGGCATCTAGACTGGTCTTGCCTCAACTGAGGCTGATAATGGAGACTATCCTCACCTCCCTCACAGTGTTTTCTTGCCAACAGACTATCACAGAAATTTTGAATTCTTTTCTTCCTGAGCGCTCTTGGTATTTTCAAAAGGGAGGGAATACTGTATTACTGTGGGGGAGATTTTCATTTCATTTTCATCCCAGAAAGGTTGAAGGTCACAGCCAGGTAGACTGAATATGTGCTCACTGGAGCTGCTTCAGACTCAGTGTCTAACTCCTGGACACTTAAGCTGGGTGAATGTTTGCTAATATCAGGTGTTAATCTTGATTATCCAGTTGCTTCTGTAACCACAAGCTGCCTAGGTATTTTTTTTTAAGTAGTGTTTGCATTTTCAAGACTTAGTTGAATGTACAAGCTATCATTCATAGATGCGTGATTTGTAGGTGATAGTCATCAGAGTATCAAGTATTGTTTAATTAGAAGATATTTCACTCAGTTTAATGGTGTTCGTGGCCTTCAAACAAGCCTAATGCCAAGTTGCCAACTTAAGTTCGGCTTCCTGATTCTGTTTTTCCTCAGCAGGTATGAGTGAGGGACACACTGTTAATCAAACGCATATGTTTCTGTTACATGATGCTCTGTTGACAAAGTTTCCGGCCTCAGTGAAAAGGATGATCATGTTGGGGCTCTCTCTGGTCAGCACTTCCCACTCAGAGCAGAGTTAGCGACACTGAAGTTCAGCCTGAGCTCCTGCTGCCGCCTTATTTGATATCTGAATGCCACTCGGAAATAAGTGAGCGATGCTTGCCAGAAACCATCGCTTCAACTTGCTTTGACATCAGCCCTAGCAATGGCACTGATTTTCATTTCGTCTTCGGGGGCGGAAAGGATTCACACCGGATCAAAGCGTTTCAGCCAAATCACACTGACACAGTAAGGGCACAGTTGAAATTCAGCTTTGTTTTCGTCTCGCTTCATTAGGCAGATTGAAGCAAAAGATATTAATTTAAACGAGAGATGTTCAGGTACGGGAATGAGGCGATCAGTGAGACATAGAGTAAGATATTATATGGCCAGGGCTTCCACAAGGTGTTCCAACAGTTTGAAGGTTTACAGCAGAGAACCCACATTCTTTAATAATATGCAGCATATTGCTAATGTGTGTGTGGAGCTGACCAGTTTCCCCTAGAACGCTCCCTGAGACTTCTACAGCAAGAGAACCGTTTACACTCCAATAATTTGACATATATTTATTTTCTGCATCTGTGTACTTTGCACTCTGCTTCACTGGGTTGCGTTAGAGTTTCTAAAGACTGCTTTCAGTTTGTCTTTGGCTGTAACTGATTTGGATGATTTTCAGTCAAAACTGTTTCACATCTCTGCAGTTTGCCCTCTTCCATTAGTAGTTTCATATGATTTGGAAATGGTTTGCGCTGAGTTCGTGGGGCAACAAAGTTCTGATTTTGTTCAGGGAGGAAAATAAGACGCCATCCAGTTAATTTTGATGCACAGTGAATGAAAGATGCTTTGATAAGTAGATTTGATAATAAATAAGGCCTCTGGTGCTGCATTAGTGTCTGACTTCTTTTCCAAACTACAGGGTATTGTACACAGAAGCCAAGTCAGGTGACAGATGCCCTGGTTCAACCTTTGTTTGCCCTCTCCACTGCATCCCCACTGGGAGAAAATCAAGCCCAAGAGGCATTAACAACTAGAAGCCGCTCACTTACGCGCTTGTGTTAACTTGCATGTTGAAGTTGTCGATTGTTTTTATCTGGACTAGGTTTGGGGAACATGGTTGGAAATGTGTAAAAAGAAGAGCACAGTAGAGATTCTGCCCTGTGTGACAACAGTTGCTCTGATACAGCATGTCATGTTGACATTTGTAGTGAGGAATACTGATATTCAAATGGACCTCTGCATGTTTAAAGCATACTCTGATTTGATTATCTATTTCAGGACATTTCAGATGACACCTTTTGACCCATAGTATGTTATGAGCAAGTTCAGTTTTTAGCTCTGCTGCCAAAGGTCAGTTTCTCTGCTGTCTGTAGTGATTAAAAAAACAAAAAAAGCAGCTCTTGACTTAGTTCTTCCTGCTGAATCAACCACCACCTAGTAATCTGTCTCTCTCAGAGTTGAATGTGCTGCTTCCTATAGAGAAAAACCTATTATACCACAGTTTTCCCTCTGTCGCCTTGACTGTTGGCAGCATAGAGAAGCAGGTGAAATCACATTTACAGGATTACTCATTCCAGTATTTGAATATCTTTTATTTTAATATTAACTCTCTGCAAACATCAGACTGGTTAACAGTGTGTGTCTCAACCTGTTCTAGTGTATGACCCCACTTTCAGGGCCCAAAATTCTCGTGACCACAGCAGTTGGACAGTGTTGCAGTTGTCATTTCCCCCCCAGCATGATAAGAGCAGCAACAGGATTATAACTAACAGTAATGATGAAATTATTTTTTAAAATATTGGTTTTGTTAATGTTGAGTGCAGTGACAAAAACCTTGATTTTCAGACGTACTTAGGGCCGTTCACACTTTTTATTTTTGTCATTTATTTAAAGACAACCTGTGATATCACAGTTTCTACTGAAAAAAAAAAACAGCTGAACTGTTTCCCAGCGTTACACTGTCGACGCATTTCACTACCTTTTTCTGCTTGGCCAGTGTTACTTTTCACACCAGTTTAGGAGATTATTCAAGTTACCATAATGCTTGCTGGTCTTCTCCTGCTTTCTGTGTATGCTGATAGATTTCCCTGTTCGTCTGAAACATCTGGATGAAGTGACCTTTAATCTGGCTTGCATTAGCTGTTTCTTTTTTTTTTTTTTTTTCTTTATTTCTCCCCGCCTCATCGAAGCTGCTGCTCAGACTGTAGAGATGCTCAGATGACGGCCAGTTATTTAGAAAGACAGACGAGGCTGCGCTGACTAGCCACAGTCTGTTTTCTGCTTTGTTTTATGCAGTATAATAAGAGACTTTTAACAAAATAAGAGTGGAGCAAACTTGCTATCACAGATAACATCTGAAGGCTCTTGAGACTTTGTGTTTTTAGCCTGTCTGTAATTTGACCTAACCTCCAGCAGTGTTGGGCACCACTGATAGCCTAATCTCCTTCCCTCAGTCTCCTTGCTAACAAGCAGATGGACAGATCTGCCCTGTACGTGACAGTGGAGCCGGAATCTGGCTTTACCACTTTATAAGTCGGACAATATGGTTCAAATGTTTTACAAACATGTTACCAGCTATCTGCTTTTCACACATAACTGAAAACTGGAGTGTGTTGTCTGTGTGTAGTCCTTCCCAAGTACTAGTCACCAATGTCTTAGTCAGAAGTAGTCCAGCAGTACAATTTTGGGGTAAGAATGAACTTATTAATGGCATTTTCTCCGCACTGTCTCAAATTATATTTTGCAGTGGTTTAAAAAAATTCAGATATTTGTAGATTGCTGGTTAGCTAGCATTAGCAGCTTGTCTACAATAAGAGTACACAATTTGGTAAAAACCTGAGAACACAGTTTAGTGGGCAGTTTTTCTGTCCATATGTAGATGTCGTCACTAAATTCAGTACAAGCTACCCAGAGCCACCTGGAGTCCTGTAAACTGCGGGTGCTGTAACTATTCATGTCAGATTTTTTTAGGACTGAAGACAGCTCATGTAGCCAGCTGTCACTAAAAGTAATGTTTTGTGCTACTTGCAATAGCATCATTTGTGTATGTACACATAAAAAAACAAAAAGTTAATTAATTGAATGTCATTCAGCCCTAACGCACTGTGCTTATGAAGTTTTACAGCTGACAAAAGAACTTGTTTATGATGAGTGACACACTACTTTAATGAAATCTACAAAATAAACAGCAGCTGCACAGAAAACAGAAGGAATCAACTTTTAACGTCTCCTAAACCACACAAAGATGTGTGAGACAAAGCACACAGTTAGATTCACTCTTACTTGAGTGGTCATCAGGTATATTTCCAAGGTGATGGTGTATTTTCGTACTCAGAAGGAATTATTCCAGTTAGTTAGTAGTCCAGCTCGATCAAATGAAAGCATCCTCTGGCTATAACCTGTGCTCACCGTTCTATTCAACATGATGTACAGGTTGTGGTCTCTTAAAGCGAGCTCTTTGCCTCCACAAGCATCAGCTGTCTCGATGGTGTTCAGAAGGCATCTTGCAGTGCGAGGATTCCTATGCAAATAGGCTTGTTTGTTGCTTTCCAACCCCCTATGCTCTGTTCTGTAAATGCTCTAACTTTTATAGGATTTTCTCAATTGACTCGGCCATCAATAAACCTTCCCACAATTATTGACACAGCAACCTCCCCACCTTCTCCTTGCCTGGGTCTACTAACTCCCAGCAAACATTTCTGTCCAGATATTGTCAGTGGGTGTGTTTGCATGTCTGCTTCCATGTCCAGCAGGGGGCATTGGACTCCCACACACTGACACAAGCGAGGGCACTTAGGCGCCCAGGCAGCTGAGAGTAATTGAAGCCAGGAGTATGTGCACTGGTGTAATCCAGGTGCCTCTGAGTACTACATTGCTAATGACAGTTGGTGTTTGCAGCTGTATATCTATTTATCACTTCCCCTGCTTCATCAGTTTCCACCTTTTGCACTTGTATTATTTTGGAGGGAAAACCCACTGTTATTATTGGATTGAAAGAACGCACATTTCCATAAACGGCTGTAGTAAAATCACCAAAGCTTAGTGGTTTCTGCTCAAGTAGGAGAGAGAATTCATTTTCCTCATCATGCATCTATGAAAAAGGGGAAGTGCAGACACAAACAGCTGCAGTCACCCCCCTCCCCCCATGCCCCCACCCATCTTTACCCTTTTCTTTTTTTCCCCCCCTTGCTCATGCCCAGACAGCGGTTGATGATGCTGCAGTCAGGAAAGGGGCCTATCTCTCCTGCTCTCACTCACTCCCTCACTCTCTTTTGCTCGCTCTACGAATGAAGGCTGAGTGTATTTATAGTCCAGCGTGTCACCCGGCAGCCAGCGGACGGGGGATTACCTTGGCCACGATGAACATGTGGGGGTCTCATTCAGAAACAGACGCGTTGCTTGCTTGCTTGCTTGCTTGCTCGCTCGCTCGCCCGGTGACTCACGGCCACACAGGCAGGGTTCACCACACTATCGCTGCTGAGGTATATTGCTGCGCATGTGTTTGTTTGAGGCTGGCAAATTTCTTCGCATTACTATGAGGTGTTTATCAAAACCCAGGAAAGCCCGAATCAGTACTTGCATGCTTATGAGGAATATTTTTTCCCCAAGTTGAGTGCAAACTTCTTAAAAATGTGCAAAGAGTTACAGTTGATGTTTGAACACAGATGTTTGTGTTGCAGCTAGTTCACTTGTTTCTTCATTTGGCACCATTATTAGATATTTAAAGGTTTGTTTTTAAAGCTTCAGCTGTTAAAATATGTTGCTGTGAAGAATAATAATTAACCTATATGGTGTTATAAAACACCAAGACCTATTTTTGTGATGCCAGCAGAAAATTTTGAAGTTGTTTCACCTCTCACAACATCTTATTCTTGGCTCATGTGTTTCACCGTCTGTCATGCAACGTGTTGTTAAATGCAAATTTTTAGTCTCAGTTCCTAAGTGGATCTTGCCTCATTTAACACATTTAAGTCTTTGAGAGCACCATGGACAGTGGGTGTAATTGACTTTGTCAATCCAGAAAACAGCAGAGCCACAAAAGATGTTAAATTTCAAATTTGTCATTTTTACTGAAGGGTAATGAAATGACTGTGTGCTGAATTTCCTTTATTTTATTTTATTTTTTGTTTTATTTTGTGTCTTAAGTGTTGTTGCTGTTGTGTTTCTGCAGTGTCTGAGGTACTGTGAAGCCTCCTTCCTCATGTTTTTCTTAACAGTGTTTGGGTCTGTGGATGATGCTTGTGGTCAGCCACACTTGTCAGTAGTTCTCTTCATGTTTGTGCGTGTATAATCTGTCTTTAAGCAGCATATATTTAAATGTCATTCTGTTAAGTTAGGAACCTGTTTTACTTAAACAGTGGACAGTTGTGTCATGAGTTAATAATTGTGTTTTCGATGAACAATAAGTACTGAGGTCCTATTGAAGCACAGTCACGTTGAGCATCAGCAGCTGCAGTAGACCAGGATGAATACATGTTATGCTGTTGTATATGTTAGTGCATACTCTGACATTTGCCTAGCTTTGTAAAATGACAACCATGTGGTAGACTTAGTAGTTCAACAAGATGTGCATCTTCAATTGGCTTTAGTGTGTAAAGTATGTTTTTGCAAATTGATCTGAATTATTAGAGAAAAGACAAATACTGCTTTTCCTAAATTAAAATACTTATGACATCATGTGGAGGAGCTCTGCAGGAGCAGGTTGACTCAAGATTACAGTCACTGTGGTATGAGCAACCAGATTACATCATCTGAACTGATCAAATGCTCTAGATGACATCATGTGGCGGAGCTTTACAGATAGAAGCAGATAAATATTTTAATATACGCACAAACTCCAATCACAGAAAGCAAGTTCAAAGTCGTTCAAGTTGACCTTTCAGGACCAATCACCAGAAACTAGCTGTTCTCACTTACATTTCAAACACATACACTGAGAGTGTCAGTGGTGAGTTTGTCTGTGTAGGACTTCATACACAATCACACATCACAAAGGAAAACAATGCAGCTTCAAAGCTTCTGTGCAGATGGAAAAAACATATCTTAAGTTACTCTTGGAGACAAAGTAGAGCACAAATGTGCAGCAAAGTTCACACCAAGCAAGTCTTTGCTCATGTGTCTTTTTTCTCCCACAGATACTTGGAGAAGTATGAGAAAGTCCATCACTTCGGCGAGGATGACGAAGAATCGCAGCCGGGAAATCCCAAAGCCTCTCTTCCAATCGGTGCAATTCCCAACTCTTACAACTACCAGCAACACATTGTATCAGGTGAGCCACGGTGCTGTCCTTTGTGTTCAGAACGTTTACCTCTGTTTCTATCCTATCTGCGTTCAGTTTCTATTTGCACACTTTGCTGTTTTCTGATTCGGTCAGTTTCTCTCTGATGTTTGTCCTGTAACTCTGTGTCTACTCCCACTCCCCCTTTGAATATTTCAAACACTTACAGCAGAGCGTCACTTCATCAGAGCTGTGTGTGAGATGTATGGGAAACTGGTCAGCCCTGCAGGTCAACCATATGCATAGAAGTGTGTCTCGACAATAGTGCTTTGTTTCAAGGATTTTCTAGATGGCAGAATTTATTTCACAAGAATATGAGGAAGAACCAAATGTACACATTGCATTTTATTTAATTTTTCTAATAGTGGTACAAGCTACAAAATTTTGCCAGACAGTGTCTCCAATTCTGTTATTGTAAAAACATCACTTTTTCATGTGCTGTAGTCAAGCAGGCTACATTTTGTTGCTCTATTGTGAATTGGTGTATAAACTTGGATGTGGAAAAAATAGAATTCTTTTGAAGAATTGGTTGACATTTTGAGAAATGCTTTAATTCACTCTCCTGCCAGGGGTCAGATTAGAAGATTGACACAACACGTATTTCTCCATTGTAAATAAAAAGCTGAACAAACAGCCTGTTAACTTAGTGCACTGGAACACTGGAAACAGGTTGAAACATCTAAATCCAAAAGTAACAAATGGTCCAGCAGCAGCACAAATTAACACATTCTCACATGCTGTGAGTTTAATCAGTCGAAAAAATGTATAAAACAACAGTTTAGCATGTTACATGACAGACTAACGGACTGTTTCATTGCTAAGAGCAGTCAGGCGCACACACAACCTCCTGGAAAAGTGAATTATTGTTAGGTCTTTGTACAGACTAATTCTCAAGCTGTAATGTGTCGGTTGTGAAATAAGTCTGACAAACATCCATGGTGTCGCGTTGTGACAGAAAGTGACACTGTGTCTATGTAGAAGTCATCGTGATTTGTTTGCTGCAGGTCTGATGTGTGACATTCAGATACAGTACAGCACAGTGAATGTATGTCATCTTTGTTTTATTTTGAAGCCAAGAGGTTGGAGGATTTCAAAATAAATGAAAAAAATCGAGGTCTAAATTGAACCATGGATTTAGAGAATCCTTAACACCACTATTCGACATTCCTCATTCAACTCTTGGCAACAGAGCAAATGAGCATAGTTCTCATAATGTCCAACTATTCCTTTAATAAATTTGAGCTAGGTTATGCTCTTGTTAAGCTCCTTCATACAGTTCAAACCAGAGCAAACACCTATGTCATCTCCTGATCCTGGAATTTAAAGCAGAAGCTCACCCCAACATATATTGTCTTTGTGTAGTAGTTTTTTTTTGGTCCAGCTTTTGCTACATTTCTTTTTCTTTTTTTTTTTTTTTTTGGTTTAGGTTGGTTTATTTTGCTCAAGTTTTCTGCAAGTCCTTGGCTATTCATGTCACCTGGTGTTTTTCCATGGTGATTCTTTTTTGACACAGGCTCTTTTGATGAAGGTACTCTGTAGGTAGTGTAACCAACTGCTTTCTTTTCACATGAATAAAACACCTCATACAAAGTTTAGAGACAAGAAAAATAAAATGACTAAAATGTAAGTGTATGGTTTTATTTTTGCAAACCTGACTAGGGACCACTGCCACCACTAAGCTCTATTGTCATTTATCCACATCGCTGTTTGTACGTCACATTTATCACTTTTATTACACAGTGACTCATTTAATTCAGATTTCACCTTGCTAAGCATCGCTCTGTGTGCATGTGCGTGCGCGCCAAGGCTATGATGCATGCAGTAATTGTCAGTTTTTTATTCTTAAAAATTGCCACACACATTTGCTTTGACGCATACTTTTTTAAATCCAAGCACGCTGCTGCTTTAATGGTGAAAGAACAGCCTTTGAGTAACCACATCATATTTTAAATTCAGTTGTTTTTTTTGTGCAGCTGGCCAAGGCCGACCTCTTCCCTGTACTGTCCAATCTCTCACATAGTGAATGCAAGCTGTCCATTAACCTCACGGTGTTGTGTTGTAGCATTGACCGCTGAGCTTGTCTCTGAGGCAATTGACGGTCCTGACAGCAGTTATTGATGAATGGAAGAACAAAGCATTTGTTGGTTTTCTCTTTACCTCAGTTTAGATTAGAGCCTCCAACTTTGTAGTTGTAGGCATTTCTCATACCAGTCAGCTCTCTGCCTGCTGAGCTAATTGACTCCAGAACATGACCACGGTGGGAAAAGACACACGACAAACAGTGGTACAGTGGTGAACTTTCTGTGGCTTTCTGATATTGAAGTGCAAAGTGGTTTTCCTCCATCATTTGACTTTGCTTGTTTTGGTTGATGATGCTTCACTAATGCTTTGCTGGAGTAGGATTTTTTCATAAGACTTATGTTTTTGCACACATAGCCACATGAACAAATATGTAGTCACTCTAAAGCAGAAAATATTTTTTTTAAAGCTGCTGTTATCAACATTTATAAATGAACAGTAGTTGACATGTCAGTTTTTATGTGAATATGGATGCCCAGTGTCATGCGACAGTGTCATGACCTATCTGAACAGCTTGGGACAGTTCTACAGAGCTTTACAACATCTTTTGTGCTCATTGTTTTGATTTTCTGGCCAGCACCTTTAATGTTTAGCTTTATTATCAATGGTATCAGCAGCAGTCAGCAATAAAGCTTTAAAAACTGACTACATTACCTACCCAGCATCAAACAGCAGACAGAGAAATTAGGCTGCATTCACATTACATTCCAAATCCAGTCTTTTGCTCCCAAGTGACTTATGGAAGTTTGATAAACCAAATTAAATTTTTTTCAAATCAGATCTGAGTCACTTCCATACGTGTTCCTAGATCTGATTCATATTCGGTCTCGACAACGCGAGCAGAATTCATATGGTTTTGTTGATGAGTCTTTTCTGCTTGTGTGAGCAAATTGCTTCCTGTCATTAGTCAACGACAACACCTCAAAGTCGGATAAATGGTGTAGAACATATTAGATTGTGGACAACAGAGATGGAGGTGATTGGAGAGATGAGGAACTTTTAGCGTTGTTTCAAAGTGGAAGGAACACAATGTAACTAACTTTCTGTGTTTTTGAGGAAAGTTTTGTGATTTGACTGTTTTTGTAAGCACACGGCTCACATGTCAGTTACATTTGTGTGTACTTGTCAGTTGAGGACCTCAGGAGTGTTCACACAGGACCTGGATGGCCTATGATCTTTTCGTTTATAGAATGTCAATGAACTGTGAAAAATTGTCATTTTGTGATAGTCTTAGACTAAACAAGAAAGAACAGTTGGATTCACACACACGTTTATCCTGTGTTAAAACAATGCAAACAAATGAGAAGAGCTGCGTTGTTCACCCTGTTGAATCACTAAGTGGGCAAACCTAAACATTCAAATGAAATCTGAAGTTGAAGTGAAATTGTGCTATGTTGGCTTGGCAGGCTTGCTGATGGTTAATTAGTTGACAGATGCTCGGGAAAAGTCCCACTGAGCTTTGGTCTGCTATGCTGTCATGTTTTGGTTGTAAGTCTGAGACGAGCGTTTAATGCACTTCATCCATAATGCCTTGTCTGTCACATGGCATGTTGTACATCAGTCCTCTGACTTGCTGCAGGTGTTGGAAGACGAGCATAGGCTGCCAGGTTTTGAACGGAGCTGCTATAATAGCAACTCGCACAAACCTTTTAAACATGGAAATCAAATTCACTCAGCAGGACTCCTCTCTGCTTCAAAATTGCTTTCCAGAGGCAGAGGTCTACAAGGATCCTGCAACCAAATTGAAAAATCCACTCTATTGAAGAGTGACACCTATGCACACAAAATGATTAATAGCAGAAAATCAAACCATAGCCCGGATGACAGACAAGATCATGTGTTGCTTAGAGCTGCTGAATCATAACTTCCAGGTCTAGATTCTTTTCACTACACAGTGTTTAGAATTACACATTGTTTAACTGTATAATGCCAATCACGGAGGTTGACTGAATCACAGACAAACAAGATTAAAAGACAGGAAAAACTTATCAGACTAATTTGAACTAAAGACAGCTTTGACTGAACAGATTAATGCCCATTGTGGTTTGCTTAAATTCAGTTAAAGGAAAACTAAATCTGACTTCAAGTGGCTGACGGTGTGCAGAGGAAGCATTAATATAGTGGGCCTTTCTTTTTTTTTTTGTTCAGCTGCAGACAGTGTTCAGATGTTGTTGTTTTTTTTAAAATGTTTTTTAAATTCATACTCTTCTACAATTCTGTCTTGTGTGTCTGCATTGAAGCCATTTACATCTGTTTTTGCATTCTGCCCCTCACTATTATTCAAATGCATATTTTGCTGTGCAGTATATAACCCCAAGATATGTTGGATGTTTTTTCTCTCTAGACTATCTCCGCCAAAGCTATGGACTGTCTACAGATTTCGTTCCGCCATGTGACTACAACAAACTGGTGCTGTCTCTCCTTTCGGGGCTACCCAACGAAGTGGACTTTGCTGTTAACGTTTGCACTCTGCTTTCCAACGAGAGCAAGCACGCCATGCAGCTGGACAAGGACCCCAAACTGGTCACCTTGCTGCTGGCACACGCCGGCGTCTTTGACGACTGTACGTTCCCAACCTCGTTCATATTTTGCCCCTTAGTTCAGTTGTTGGCAGCTGGAGATAAGTCATTTTATCAGCCTTTTTTATTTACTTATTTTTCATTTTAATTGTGCAGCCTTAGAGAAGACTGGGGTGTAGATGTATTTTTCCCAACTTGATGCCTTTTTCCTCACCTCTTTGTTCTAGGATCAAAGGTTCTGTCTTCTTAGCACATCCTAAATATAATCCATCAAATGGGAATTCAAGAACAAGGGAATAAAGACAAATAATACTGAGCTTAAAATCTAACCCCCCTCCTCTTTGTCTTTGCAGCGCTAGGCAGCTTCTCCGGGGTATTTGGGGCAGACTGGAAAGAGAGAACCTCGCGGGATTTTTTTAGGGTAAAGTAAAATGTGTTAATGTGTTATGCCTCTGCTTAGTGTCTCACTTGACTGTTATATAAAGACATTAAATGCTGCTTTCACCAAGTAGCCCCAGGGCAGATGTTTCAGTCTTACAGTGTAAAGGCTAGCTAAAAATATTGTGATTACTTCTTAGAGAGGAACCTCCCAGAACAGAGTCATGGTCATCCCATTTAAGATGCATGCAGAAATGGTAAATCGTGACGCAAATAATGCAGTGTAGTATTTATTTATGCTCAGCTAGCTTCACCTGGAGGTCAGATGTCACAGTAAGCTAGACTTGCCAGTTAAAATTCAGTATCTTGCTCAAAACAATTATTTTATAGAGGCCACTTTGTGCATCATTTTTGGTTCATATTTTTACTCTGGGACTCTACTGAAACAGTTGTGCATGATTTACCATCCCAAAAACTGCACCCAATTGTGGACCAAGCTGTGGCTGAAACACACAGGGACTGAGCCGCATCAGAAACCACATAAATAAATCACTGCTACTACATCTGCAATACTACTGAAGTAGACATGGTGATGTTTTAACAGAAATAACTTACCTGTACTTGGGCAGTTAATGAAAACTGTTGTGTGCAAAGTGCAATCAGCAGATGAATGAAGACTTGATTCTGTTTTTGTGATTTAGTTTAAAATTGCCTAATTTGTCTGTGATGAGTTCACTAATACGCTGTAACATCTGTTCTTCTGCAGTTCTGGAAGGAGGTGGTTGAGGATGCTGAAGTCAGGGAGCTGATCTGGGACAAGGGCAGCCCAGCACAAGGTACTGTAAACAGGCTTGTTGTCAAAATCAGAAGGAAGAAATAAAAGAACACACTCTCTTGTGCCCCAACAGCGTATTTATTGTCATGCTGTGACATGCTCAGTTGTGGAGACTTTGTTTATCGTGACACGTTTTTCTTGTTGGTACCTGTGAGGGAGAAGTGACGATGGGTTTAAGCCTTTAAAGACCTTATTCACCTTGGTACCAAAGATTCCAGCTTTGCATACACAGAATAATTCTCATTCTGTTTTCAGATAATTTTCAACAGGTAAAACTAAAGATGACTCCAAATGCTCATATGCTAATAAACCTGATCACATCATGGTGCAGTTTTAAGAAGCTCAAGTCAAAGCAAAGCACTCACTATATTTTAGATAAAGATCTATGTAAAGCAGTTTCTTGTAGCATGTGAAATTGTTACTCCTCTCCTCTGTGCAGACGGTACGTCGTGTGAGCAGCGGTGGCAGAGCCTCTTCCACCCTCCGCGGAATGCGGGTATCAGTGATATGGAGGCCCAGCGGGTGCTGCAGATTGCCATTATCCTGCGAAACCTCTCCTTCGAGGAGGCCAATGTCAAGCTGCTGGCGGCCAACCGAACGTGCCTGCGCTTCCTTTTGCTCTGTGCCCACTGTAACCTCATCTCACTCCGACAGCTCGGACTTGACACGTTGGGCAACGTGGCTGCCGAGGTGAGTCTGATTTTTGGTTTGATGATTTGTGTGCTCGTCTTAAATTCAGTGACAGTACATTTACCTTAATATAGCAAACATAGCTTCTAAAAGAGGTGCTTTTAACTATGTTATACAATTGGGTCAGTTTGATAATGTAGTATAAGTGAACGGTCTGATGAGAAGCAGCTGCCTCCAAATATAGGTTACTGTAACAGTGTAAACATTTTCGCTACTCTAAAACTATCTGAACTAGAACTGGGGTGAAGTCAGTTTAGTAAACATATGATATCACTGTCGATGGATGGAAAAATACAAACTGTGTGTCGTATTAGTCAGTGCAGTAGTCTGAATAGATTTGACTGTTGGTTTGATCCCTCCCCTTTGCAGGGATTGTCCAATCATAGCGTAGCAACAGTAACTAGGCACAGCACGTCTGTTTGGATTTCTGCACGTTAGAGTGGTGTGCTTTTAAGTCTCTAAAAGTGATGCTTGATATTTCAAGAGCTTGGTTTATGGTGTCTTGTTTTAGATTTTCCACACCCAGTATCACAAGAGCAACTTTAAAGGAATGGGTTAAAAATGTGTCACACAGGTAAATGTAAGCTGCAGTTGTTGACATGTATAGTTAAGTGGTTTACTACCTACTACAGAGGCCAAGGAGCATATTGTTCATTAACCAGAGCCTGCTAGTTTGTGAGGTTATATTTTGTATTAAAAAAAAGCCCAGCTTACATCAGTGCATCCATGGTGAACAAATGCTGACAGAATCAACAGTTGCTTGCTAAAAACGAGAATCATGCTTTTGTCTACATCTGTCTAAAATCAAAGCCTCGTTGTCACAGAAATGTATCTAGTAAGCTGTGTGGGAACTGAAAACCTTAATGCAGGTGGAGTAATACACCAGTTTCTCCTGGGAAACTGTTTAACTGTGGTTAACTAGTTAAAATGTTCACGTTCTTCCAAACTCAATGGAATAATGAAAAATGATTATCTTTAAAACAGACATGTCTGCCACTGCTGCTGCTTTGGGACAGACAGGTGGTATGTTTAGAGGTAATCAGTTGAACATGTAGCTATGGTTTCTCAAGAAAATATTGATACCGGATGATGTGGTGTTACTTCTAAGTCTTTTTTTCTGTGTTTTCCACTCAGGTGAATTATAATATTTTGTAACAGTTACACAAACTGAACTCAAACAAAAAAAGTCTGAAGTTACGACATGGTGATTGGCTATTAAGCTACAGTAAATGAAGTTACATTTGTATGAGATGCATGTAGATGAGGCTGTCCCATTTTTAGAAACTGTATGCATAGGTTCTCTGATAGAATCAGCTAAGCCTTTGATGTGATTAATTGGATGGTTGGGTTTGGGACACTGAATATGTTCTTCAGCTATAAGTCTTGTTTAATTAACATAGGAAATCTAAATACTGCTAGAGAATGTTTTTAGTTGCTTATATGTTGTAACAAAGGCTATAAGTCATCAGGCTGTGATGAAATGACTAAGTAACAAACTGTGCTCTGATATGGTTTAGTGTCATTATTCAAGTTCTGAGTGTTTTTTTTACGTTAGTCTCTTTCTCAGGCTGAAGTGGACAGTCTGTTCATTTCTAAAATATTAGGATTATTATACGCACATCTTACCAGCTGCCTTCATAGCATTAATAACTAAATCTTGTGTAAATTCTTGTAGCTCCAGCTGGATCCTGTTGACTTTCGGACAACCCACCTGATCTTTCACACGATCACCAAATGCTTGATGTCCAGGGACCGGTTCCTCAAAATAAGAGGTGAGCTATCTGGTCCTTTGTGGTTACTTGTTTGCGTCAGTCACATGGAGCCTTCCAAACTTTTGCTATGGTATTTGTTCATGTGTTTCTGTTTTTTCATGTGTGTCCTTAGCCATGGAGATCCTGGGCAACCTCAGCAAGGCAGATGACAACGGTGTGCTAATCTGCGAGTATGTGGACCAGGACTCGTACAGAGAGGTGATGATGCTCCTCACCCTGCCTGACCTCATGCTCCTCATGGCCTCTTTGGAGGTGCTGTACCTGCTGGCCCAGCTCGGAGAGGTTCCCTGCAGCAAGATCGCCTCTGTTGAGCACAGCATAGGTATGAATTATGTTTTAATTTTAGTTTAATTAATTTGATCACATAGAAATCTAATGTCATGTGGGCGCAGCAGAGTTTTGATAACTTTACCTTTGAAATCCTTGAATGTTGTTTTGTTCGGTTGGGTTTGGATTGTGTTAGCTGAAAAGTGATTGCTTGCTTTAACCCGTTTTTCTTCATTTCTCTCGAACCAGACCTGTTAGTGCGATTAGTGTCTGTTGACCTTCATACATTTGGACCAGACGCCCTAACAGCAGTGCGGCTAATTGAGCATCAGGCCAATGCTGACCAGGCAGCCGAGGTTCGTCCACAGCTGGTGGAGCAGGTACCTTCAGCTGCGCAGGGAACACCGGCACCAGGTGAGGCACATCTCCTCCATCTGTCTGTCACACATAGTTTCTGCTGAAGAGAGTTGGGGGTGGCGGCGAATGGGTGCCCTTTGGTGAAAAAATTGTTATACATTCAACCAGCATCCTGCCAGGCAAAAGCATGTGAAGTAGTCAGATGAAAAATGTACCACTTGTTTGGTGCTGGTGTCATTAACCCTACCCTTAACCTTCACGGCCTGAGGTGCAGGTTCATACTGTTTGAATCACTAGGCTGTGTTTCTGTTTGCATAGCATCCTGTCAGCGTTTAAGCATTCATAGAAAAGTTTCTGCCTTTTTTTTATTATTTTTTTTATAACCTTAAATGTTTTCTCTTTTTCTCATCAGTAACAAGAGTCCCAGTTCAATCAACTCAACCACCACCTGGCATTGTTGAACTAGACGGGGAGAAATTTACACTGCAGTGGTAAGACTGATTATATAGACATGTATCACAATGATTTAACTGATTTGTACCTTATACTACTGTACTGTCTATTGTAAAAGGAGATCTAAAGATGTTTTCATTTAATTTCTGTGTTTCTGTGGTTTGTTTCTCCTCCAGGCTAAACGCACACTTTGAGACAAACCCAGAGGGGTCGGTGTCTCGATCAGAAATGTACTCCGAGTACTTAGCCACATGCAGTAAAATGGGACGGAGCAACATCTTGAACTCCACTGGCTTCCTCAAATGTCTGCGGTCAGTCCCAGTTCCTCTTCTGCTATGCGGCAATTATGTTGTTTGGTTTTCTAGAGAAGCTTTAACAAAACTTTAACATAGCTGTTAATGTTTCTAATAATGATGGTGATGCTCCAGCAGATGTTGAACTTGATAGATGATTAGTAAGTTATTTTAGTTACTCATTCAAATCAGATGATTATGTTAAGTTTTCTTTCAAGTCCCCTCTGTGCATTGATAAGCTTTTCTTAAACTGTGTGGACATGATTGAAATAGGTTGTATCACATAAGGTATTTAGAGTAAATACACCATTTAAATTAAAGTACCTGTACTGTACACTTCTGCTTTTCAAACTGTCTAATTTTCTTTGTGACGATCCACAGAACTGTATTCCCCAACCACACGATGCGACGGCAAGAGGAGCCCAAGGCCAATGGCCAGGTTCAGATCCTCCTTGTAGGGCTAAGGCGGAGATCAATCCCCCTGCCAATCCAGCTGTATTACCAGCAGCAACAGCAGCAGAATCCGGCAGCTGCTCCTCCACCTCCAGCAGCCCGACAAGAAGTACCTGTAGACCCTCAGGCGCCACCTCCAGGTAGAACTTGAAGAAATTAATCATCTTTACATTCCTTTATTCTGCTTTCCTCTGGGAGTGATATATGGCAACATTTTCATTACAAGAGATTGAAACACAGGCAAACATTTCAAGCAAACAAGCAAAGAAAAAGTTACTTGGGGGAGCTCACTAGAATAAAAAAAAGGAAGGCACCTAAGCTGCATCGTATGTTGTGAAACTGACACGGAAAACATTTGGCAATGTTGTATCATTATGTCATGAAATAATTCAGAATCTCTGGGTAAATGTTTTCTCTTTGCCAACATATGAAATATATTTAAAACATAAAACCTTACAGGAACCTGGCCATCCTGCTAACGGATGTTTAACATTTTCACACGTGACCATTTAGAGGCATGTGAACATAATGGTCATTTTAGCTTGTAGTGAACAGAGCAGCAAAGTCAACCTGGCATCCAAATGTGACCCACTTAGGGTTGATAAAGTGGATTATGGGAATTGAACACAAAATTCCCCTCTTACTGTTAATTAAGAGTCACTGTTCCAGTAGTAAACTATCCACCAGCTTCCTGTTTTTGGCTCCTTATTTTGCAGATGCTTTTTGCACCGTTTTTACTGGAGGATTGAATTTAGTTTGCATGTGTGCACACTTCTGTTGGTATTTAAAGTCTGTTGACACATAGTTTGATCCCTTCATATAACCAGGTGTACATGTCTAGTGTGGTAATGTCTCAAAATAATAAAAGGACTAATTATAAACTTTTATTATGTTCTGTCATGGCTCTGAAACGTTGTCTGTGTTTGTGTTTGCATTGCCAGGCTTACCTCCCGGGCATCCCAGTCTTGGAACGTTTGTCCGTGTGCCAGGCTCCAGCCTCGGCACAGGTGGTGCCACCCCATCCACAACCTTGACCACACAAGAACCTCCTAACGCAAACCACCCGACTGTTTATCGCCACCCGGTGCCCACTCAGGTGCCTCCACAGCCGCCTCTGGCAGCAGTGCAGCAGCAACAGGTTCGACCTGTGGTCCAGATTCCCACGCCAGTACCGGCCACCCAGAACCACAGCCCCCAGAACCCTGCTGCCCCACCTGTGGCTCAGCAACAACACTCCCCCATGCTCCCCACAGGGACACCCGTCACACTATTTCAGCAGGTACCACAGGGCCACATCCTCACAGCAAGGGTACAAGGTGTGTGCCCTCCGATCACCCAGCATTCTCCCCTGCCTCAAACCCCTCCCTTGTCTGGGCCTCAGGGCGGAGCTCTCCAGATGGATCTTGCAACTTCGGCACCCTCCTCCATCCAGGTGGGGGGTGGTCAGGCATTAAGCATCGCAAATGTTCCCAATTCCCAAGGATCACGTGTTACATTTCAGAATATTGCCCCCAAACCAGCACCAAACCAGTCAGGTGGTACAGCACCCACAATAGCCCCCCCGAACCAGCAGCCTCAGCAGCAGGCGCAGAGTGTAGTAATAGTCAGTCCCAACCCTCAGCAGAGCCCATCCTACACTCCTGCCATACACCAGATTGTTCTCGCCAACCCCTCCACCATTCCTGGTGCCCAGACTATCCAGATAGCAGGGCAGCCTGCAGCTGCTTCCAGCCCCTGCCCTCCTCCTCTGTGTCCCTCAAATACACAGGTCCAACCCAATCAAACTGTCAGCCATGCACTGTCCATGAAACGGCATCAGCAGCAGCAACAACAGCCGCCACAGCTCCAAATTATTTCCCAGTCTCCTCCCTCTCAGCCTACCTCCACTGAGTCCAGCTTGATCAAACAACTACTGCTTCCAAAGCGAGGACCTTCTACGCCAGGAGGAAAGCTCATCCTACCCGCTCCACAGGTCCCCCCTCCCAACAGCACAATAGCCTCTAGTCCACAAGTCATCTACCAGGCAGGCTACAGCACCCAGAATCCCTCCCCTCAGCAGCTCAATGTCCAGCTGGTTCCTGGTCAGCTTCCTGCTGCAGGAGCTCCAGCCCTCCAGACAGTTCAACTCTTGCCAGGCCAGATCATTTCCTCAAGCAGCCCTGGGGCAGCTACCATAATCCAGGGGCCCACGGCAGCTGTCACATTCACTGTGGTCCCCAACACTGGCTTCACAACCTCTACTGCTGCTGTTGCTGCTGTCAGCCAGGGTGCTGTGGCTCCAGGTGTTCTCCCCCCTCCATTTTCTACTGGAACGGTGCCCCACCATGCCCCTGCAGGTCCACCACCGCCACTGCCAGCCCCCCTCAGAGGAGACAAGATCATTTGTCAGAAGGAGGAGGAGGCCAAGGATGCTACTGGGTTGCACATCCATGAGAGGAAAATAGAGGTGATGGAGAACTCCTCCTTGGCAGAAGGAGACTCCTCCATTGGTAAAACAAGTAATGGTGATGTTGCGGCAGGTGCGAAGCTGCTAAACGGTCGGAAGTGCATGGAGTCTAATCTACCTCCATACCACTCAGGGAACAGCCAGGGGGCACTCAATGGCCCAGCTACAGAGATTCACCCTGCTAATGGGAAGCAGGCCCCCTCCCCTGGCCTGAACACCCCTTTGGAGGGCAACCCCGACCCCAAAAAGACTCTAGTCAACGGGGTGTGTGACTTTGATCGGGGTGACAGTGGTGGCAACTTTAACAAAAACATTCCAAATCACATTGCTTCCAAACAGTACTTGGGGAATGGGGAAATGGGCCCCTCTGAGAAGAGTCAAAGCTCAGACTCCTCTCTCCCTAATCCTCATCCCCCCCAGCAGGACACTGCCAAAGCCCAGCAGGCTGAACGCCTGGCCAACGGCCCCCAGGCAGTAGGCAGCAGGCCTCCCTCAGAATTAACTAATGGACCTTTGGGGCCAGGCCATGCTGTGCTAAGGCAGCAACTGCTCCCCAACTCCTCCCTCCCCTCCACTGTTACAGTTACCTCCCAGAGTCTTGTTGCCTCTCCTGCAAACGGAGTGGCCTCCGCTGAGGCTCGAGGCCTCAAGAGGCCGGCCGAGAACGAGGACCGCAGTGCAGCGGCAGCATCCTCGGGGATCCCCAATAAAGTGGGAGTGCGGATCATCACTATCAGTGACCCCAACAATGCTGGCAGCAGTGCCACCATGGTGGCAGTGCCAGCAGGAACAGACCCAAGCACAGTAGCCAAAGTAGCAATAGAGAACGCCACTCAGCAGAGGAACTGCTCGCCCACACAGGCAGCTGGCTCAACGGTGAGTCACTGTAGGGTTAATCTCACATTAAGCTACTTTTATCCAGTGTCTCCTAGTAGTGTAAAATTATGTCAGGTCTGTCACAAAATGTGCACTCCATGTCTGTCACAGATAGATTTTGTATGTTGTCCATGCTTAGTCTAATTTACGACATACTTTTTTTTTTTTTTTAGATTAAAAGTGCTCTGTGGCATTTCTATGGCGAGGGTCATTCAGTTCATCTGCTTTTTATCACTAAACAAAGATTATACATTTACAATGGTTTGCATGTGACACTACAATGACTGTTGTGTGTAAAACACTACACTACAAATGTAAAGCCTCTGTCAAGCCCGTGTTTTTGGCATGCACACGTCCCTGTGTATACCTGCTGGCAGAACAGCAGACAGCTCATCTAATCATTGCTTGACACTCCCACTGTCAGAAACTCTTTGTGGTTCTAGTATTTGATTCTGAAATAAACAGTTACGTGACTGAGATGAAGTGGCACATTATGTTCTTGACTAAAGTCTGACAATTACCTACAAATGTTGTGCATTTAGAACAGGGGTGTGTTATTTCGATTGTTGTGTTTGCATGGGATAGACGCTAACGTGTGGTTTTGTGTTGTTATTGTGAGAGTGAGCACTGTCACGTATGTGTCTGTTGCAAAGTCTGCAGTAAAACAACCTATTTAATTTAAGTTGCAGCTATGGTGCCATGTTGGTCCACAGAATTTTTTTAAAAATCTGTACCATAAACTCTGTTACACAACACAACTTCTGTTAGAAGGAAACTTCAGATGAGTTGCCCTAAATGAATTTTGGCACCTGATTTTGATTTAGTTGTAGTTTTCCTAATGAAACTTTTGTCATCAACAAACTTTTTTTTCCATCTTCCCTGTTCACATATGAGGATTTAATGTTTGGAGGTTAAGAAGGTGAGACCAGTTAAGACCATGTGGCTCTCACTGATACTGACCTCCTAGAGTAAAGCAGCTGAGAGAGCAACTTCTGCCAATAGACAGGCCGGTGTTACATCTCAGCCAACAAGCTCTTAATTATGTGGACCTCAGTGGATATTACTGTTTTTACTCTGAGTGTTTTTTACAGCTTCCAATGATGAATGTCTTTCTATGTGGAATGAGGGTTTATTTTTTTTAGCCTCTATTAGATGATACTAAAGAGGCAGAAAAGAATCATGGAGAGACAGAGAGTGAGAGGGTTCTGTAACAAATATCCACAACTGGAGTAAAACCAGGGAAACTGCGGTTTAGTGGCGTGTGCTGTAACCACTTGGCTACCAGGGTGCTTTTTGAGATTTCTAACGTTATGTCTCTTCCCCACAGCCGACTAAAACCCCGTCCCCGCCCCCTGTATCCCAGTCTGCGCCAGTGGGTAGCCACAGTCCTCACCTCCTAGCACAGCAAACCTCCATAGCACCGCCAGAGCAAAGCAGGAAAGCGGGGCAGAACTTCAAGTGTCTGTGGCAATCGTGTAAACGGTGAGTGTCCGTACATCAGATACTGTACCTTGCTCGTAACTAAACTTAATCTGTCGAGCTTTTGCTGATTTGTTCTCATTTTCTCTGCAGGTGGTTTGAAACGCCATCTCAGGTGTTCTACCATGCAGCGACGCAGCACGGAGGAAAAGATGTGTATGGAGGTCATTGTCTATGGGAAGGATGCGAACCTTTTCCCCGGCAGAGACTGTCCCTTATTACACATCTACAGGTAAGACCGCTTTTCATCTCTCACACTTTTTATACCAACATAAAATGATAAAACAAATATTGTAGAAGATTTACTTTTAAATGTTTTTCTCTTTGTCTCCCAGGATAAACACTGTTCTCGAGAGGCTTTGCTGGCTGGACTCAAAAAGGAGGAGCAGCAGGCGCAAAGTCCCAATCAGACTTCTTCCCAGTATGTGCACCTTTTTCTATGAATCTTGATATACACTTAATCCCTGAACCTATACTTTATACCTGCTTGTATGCTTGAAACTACATTTGGAATTTTCTATCAAGAATTGGAAATGTGAAGGTTTCTATTCATTTTTACTGTGGACGCCTGAAGCCACTTTGCTGTTCTGACACTCGGGAATCACCTGAATTCAGCTCGTTTTCTTTAGCCATTGACTTGATTTAATTTGAGTACAGAATGTCATGACAGACTTCATAACAAGAAGTAAAATAAACCTTAGATAAAATGGAGTTTCCATTTTCCTGTGAAATTAGCATGGATAAATTGAGAGCACCAGAAATGCTGCATTACAGTTTCTAGGAAGAAGATAATGCATGATAGTGAGTGACAGATGACACTGATGCATTGTATTTATGTGCTAAAGGACTCCGCCAGTGGCAGGCAGTACTCCGGCACAGCGAGCACCGAAAGCAATCGTCAATCATCCGAGTGCAGCTCTCATGGCCCTACGCAGAGGCTCTCGAAACCTGGTCTTCAGGGACTTCACTGTGAGTAGAACACGACTGACCACTTCCACGTTTCTCCCAGAACTTCCTTCAGGATCACACATACACACACGACTTATTAAGTTCTTGGTTGGTGGAGATGGATTTAACAGGCTTCTAAATGTCACTGTTGTCATCACTTCATGGTTTAAAGCCAGGCCAGGTTTGATGGTAACACGTTTAGTAAATGTTAGAAAACTATGGAGGGGAAAAAGTTTAATTGCCTGTTGCCAGTTTGAGGAAAAAAACATTCACACAATTCTTGGCTGTTCATATGTTAAAGCAAGTACTATATATTTTTGTTTGCTCTTCTAGGATGAGAAAGAGGGACCAGTGACTAAACACATACGACTAACTGCTGCCTTAACGTTAAAGAACATCGCCAAGCACTCGGACTGTGGTCGCATGTGAGTATCCTGCTGGTTTTAAGGAGAGTTCACTTTTTGTTTTGGAAACAAGACAGCAGACAAACCTTTAAAGACCTCTAACTATACAAGACATGTTACTTTTGTGAAGCTCACACTCCTATTTATTTATTTATTTATTTTTTTCTTCTCTTATCTCAGGTTGGTAAAGAGGCATGAGACGCACCTCTCTGTGCTTGCGCTAAGTAACATGGAGGTTTCCACCACGCTCGCCAAATGCCTTTACGAACTGACTCGCACGCTCCAGGCTTAATGCCAAAAAGGACAACCTCTACAACCCCTCCACCCCACCACACACCCCCCTCTCCTGAGATGAGAGGGGCGAAAAGGCCGCCGGTGAGCCGTAGCAGGTCCGCGGGGGGGAGCAGAGGGCGGGGGCCGTAACAAAGACCCTTCTTCTGCCACGCCTGCCCACCACCGCAGCACCCCTCTCATCCTTCACTCCCTTATTCACCAACCTGTGTTCAAACCCTCTCTCCCATCCACACACAAAAAAAACTGCCACGGGGTCTTCCACCAGCTGCCCACCAGGGGGAGCTCTTTAAGACTGCTTCCCCCAAGGGACTCCACCGACGAAACCCCAAACACGAGCACATTACGTTTAAGTCTTTTTTTTTTTATTATTATTATTTTATTTTCATTTTTTTTCCATTTTCTCTTCGTCCCGTGAACTGATGTGTGCGTCGGAACGAGTGGCGGTCGACTGAAGAGTACAAGTGGATGGGGGGGAAGGGTCTGGGAGGGTGCGGTGTTCTACAGGGTTGGGTGGAGGAGGACTCAGCTGGCAACTGGCGCAGAGAAAATGTTTTTTGTTTTGTTTTTTTCTTTAGAAACTTGGTAGCTTGGTTTTCTTACTTGAGTCAATATATTTTCACTTATTTATTATTGAAATGAATACCATTACAATTAATAAAAAAGAATCTTGTAAATATGTTGTGAATATATATAAAGAAGATCCTCTTTCATGCCGATGCAGCCACTGGAGAACTTGCTCTGTGGAGTAATAGAAGCATTACTTTGGTAGGATTGAATAAAGTAGTATGGTTTTTTGTTTGTTTTTGTTCCTTTGCTTTTTTATGATCCCTGGTAACTTGTATCTAATGTGATTCTATACTCAGCAGTGGATGAATGTACTTAAAAACCTGTAAATATTTCTGCAAAGGTACTGATGCTGTAAAGCTTAGGGAGGGGGAAAAAACAGTTTTTTGTGGAACTGTGACATTTTTTGTATTATAATACCTTGTAGAACTCATTTTGCTGGCTGAAAGAGTATGGAATAATATATCTCATGTCATTTTGTAGAAGAAAAAAAAATATTGAAGGTATTCTCTTCCCTTCCTCTTCCCTCATACACGCCCTCCCCTCAACGCGCGCACACACACACACAAGTAACATATATCCACTGTAAGCGTTTTGTCATTGTACGGGCACAGTGCGCGTACCAAACTTTTTTTGTATTTGTAAATTGGTTTAAAAACATGGAGTTTTTATACAGGTTTTCTCCTGTGTTCTTTGCTTTACGTGCAGGTATGATATTTTCTTCACTACTTTTTTCTATCTTAATATAGTGTGGAGTTTTATTGTACTATTTTTTCATTCTTAATACCATGCCACATTCCGGCTCACGTCCTCAGACTGTCCTCTCTACCGTGTGTTGTGTAACATTTATGACTGCCTGTCGTATTAGCATCTGACCGGGGAGACCCAACCATCCTCATTTCTGCAGTGTCAGTAGGATGTGTGATTATACATAGATCTAACAGTCTGTTAGAGATTGGCTTTATTTACTTTGGTGACTGTTTATAGTTTTTAAATAAAACACTGAACATTTTGCTTTGGTTCTACAGTTGCTTCTTCTCTTTTCCCACCAGTGTCTCTCACTGTCCTGTTCTCATCAGTGTCCTGTTCTCATCACTGTGTGTTTAGTGCTGTGGACTTGCTCGACTCATTGGAGAAAACGTGGACATTCAAATTTTTATTAAAGAATAAGTACAGTGTTACAAAACCAGTTGGCAAGTTGGAATACTAACTAGTTTAGAGTGATCACTTGCAAGTGACAGCTACGAAAATGGATAAAATAACTGTTATAAACATTTTTACATAACTAAAATTAAGAGAAACAAATGGTTATATTGCTAAAGGTGTCTGCTTCAAACTGGTTGACTTGAGTAAAAGTATCCATGTTGATAAATTAGCTGTAATGAAATGGCTGCTAGGTTGATAACTAAAGGTAAAGGATACATGTTTGATGCTGTTAGCTTCAAGTAATAGATAAATGGTTGATCTTGGTTGATTACTAAAAGTAGCTTAAAAGTTAGTTTTGCTATAAATTGTTGATAAAGCTAACTGTGAATTACTCTAGCTAGCTGTTTCAACTGTTTATCCATTATGTTTTAGCTAAGGGTAAAATGTTCAAAATTGCTAAAAGTAATGCATATACTGTGTGTATATATGTTACATATGTATATACATATGTAAATGTGTATATATGAAAGTAATACTAATACTCCTTGTGGTAGCATGCAAAATGCTAATTTATCAAACAGACCTATAGCCTGAAACCACATCCACTAGTTGCATTTGTTAAATTAACACTTAACTTATACCAGTAATAAATAAGAAAAATACATGATTTCAAATTCACATTGGCATTGTGGAATTCATCAGATGAATGTTTGCTAAATCAGAGACATCACTGTTTTTAATATTCACCACTCAGTTTTCGTAGTTGGTAGCTGGGACTTCAAACAGCCCCTTGTGTGCTATAACCTAACAAGCTCCATTTGCTGGCCGGCTCATCCTTTTGTCCTGTTTAACCACTGGACACTTTCCTCTGGCTCACTCCTTTTAACTTAATTGAATTGTTAATGACTTTGCTGAGCGCTCCACTTCCCACAGCTCCCAAAACATATTTTGTGCTTAATCTTACATTACAGATAATTTTCTGCATTAATCAAAAGACTGCTCATTGTCACACTGTGTTGCTGCATAAAGTTTAATCTCAGCTTCTTACTTTCTTATTTCCCCTATATTTGTTGCTTATCATTGGTTCATTTCTGCAGTCTGTAGAAATGTGCATTCAGAAGTTGCAATGGTCCTTTTTTAACAATTTCACAAGTAACATATGGAATAATAAAACATGGGTGTTACTAATAATAATAACACACTTAAGTTCAGGTGCAGTAACCCATGTTGCACTAACTGCATAAAACCAGGACCCTGACAGTGAAGCTAAAGGAAAACCAGCCATCAATAATAATATTTTTCAAATCTGCGCTTTTCATACTGTTCCTACCACATTTGATGTAATTTATATGATAATAATTATTAATAAGTTAGTTATTAAGATAGTTGTAGTAAAATGAATACTATAACTTAGTTATAAATATGTTGATGTGGCAGTGTACTGGCTGTGGCCACTGAAGGGCAGTGAACACTGAGTTGTGCTAAACTGTATCTGAGATTGAACCTATGAAGGCCCTCTTAAATGTTAATATTTATATTTATCTAAAAAAGATAGATCATACATATCTGATTGGTAAAAGTATTGTCAGTTGAATTCCCATCAGTTAAAAGAAGTGGAAGTAGATTACGGGTTTGGCTTCTCTCCTACCTGTTGCTGCGGTTTCAGTGTAATGTAAATGCCACCACATGGATAAATGAAGTCCGCTCTGCAAGGCCCGACGGTTCCAGCAGGGGGCTCCAGCTGGACCAACTTTCAGCCAGACCGCGAGACATGTGGCTGAGACTTTCTGAAAGCTACGCTCCTTTTTTTAGCCCAAACAATTCCCGGATAGTGCGATTCGTCTGTGTTTCTTAGGAGCGAGTTGGACGCTAAAACAGTTTACTAAGTGTAACCCAGCTGCAGGTGCTTTTAAAGGTGAGTAATGACACTTACCGCTAGGTAACTAGAGCTAACTGCTAGCAGGCTAAAGACGACGTAAGCAGGTGCTGTTGTTCAAACGGCTAGCTAGCTTTGAGCTAAATTCGCTTGTTGTTAGCTAGGTAGCTAGCTAACTTATGACCTTCAGTGCAATCGTCGTAGCTAATATTAGATACTATTTAGCCACGTTTGCAGCCGTGCTAACAACAGTCAGCTAGCTCTTAGGGAGTCGTGTTTTTAGCTAGCATTGGCTGGCTAGCTAACAAACAACAACCATGTTGTCACCGTCGTGTTGGCACTGGTTGATCAAGTTGGTTCTATTTTTGTATGTTCAGTAACCAGGCCGTGCAGGAACAAAACAGCGGCAAACACTCACAAGTGTCCGACAGCGAACCTAACTGCTCTTTAAATGCACCAGCTACGCATTTTAATGCACGTTGAGAAATTTAGATAAAGTATTGTAAGGGATTAACCTGACGTTAGGCTAACTCTTGATTGAGGCTTTCAGATTGAAAGTTAGCCGGCGGTGCTAAATGTGTGTTTAGGTTGGCCGAATAACAGTTGAAGTGACAGTCTGAGTATAAGGCTGCTTTGACCTGGTTTAATTTTATAAAATGAGAACTTGATGCACTCGAAGCCCGTGTTTGTTCTCACGACTACGATTTTAAAAAATACAACTAACGTAGATGTGAACGACGGACAAACAAAGTGAGAGAGTCCTCAGACTTTGATTAGGATCTCTGATTTCTGTCAGTAGCAGCCTGTATTGGTTTTAGGCCTCTGTTGTTGGTCAGTGTTGCCAAACAAAGTGAGTCAGTATCCAGTAAAATAATATTTCACTTTCATCTCTCTAACACATTTTTTAATTTCTTCTGAAATTGACAGCGTTGCAATATGTATAAATATAGATCAGTTGTCATATAGGACCAGTCAAACGTTTGGACACACCTTATTCAAAGGTGGGTGTGTATTGTAAATTAATGCGGAAGAAATCAAAATTATGATTATATATATTGAGTAAAGTAGTAAGTAAAGGAATGTTAAAGTATGTTGAAGGGATCTAACAGCTTTGCACGCACTTGGCATTCTCTTAGCCAGCTTCATGAGGTGTCACCTGCAATGCTTTTAAGTCTTGCAGGAGTTACCACATATGCCGAGCAATCATTAGCTGCTTTTCTCTCGCTCTGTGGGCCAGTTTTTAGAGAGTCTTGCAGACCATCAGTACACGGAAGCGACGAGAAATCTGGCTCTGTTTGACACCAAAAAAAGCAAATGTGAATTTTGTTCTGACTATGCCTTGGCATCATGGTGTGTTTTAAGTCATTGTCCTGCTAAGCTCAAACCAGATAAGAATGCAGAATCCAAAACTGCAGAATGTTGTGGTAGCCATGCTGGTTAATGTGCCTTGAGTGCTGAATAAATCATCATGAATTCTGAATAAATGCCCACCAGAGTCACCAGCCAAGCACCCCCCACACCATCACTGCTGTTGTCCTTGCTTCACAATGTGAACCTCACATGCACACATCATCCATACAACAAAAATATGGAACCAAAGGTTGGACCAAAATACACATTTCCATTAGTCTAATGTTCATTCTTTGTGTGTTTTTTTTCTATTTTCTGGGGCACAAGCAATTCTCTTCTACTGATTGGTCTCCCTCAGCAGTACCTAACTTATGCAGTCTCCTCCAATCAGTTGATGTTGTGTTCTTAGTAAAAATTTTTGAAAGCATAATTTGGGATGCTGTTGCTCACCAAAATTAAACCAGACACAAGAAGTTGTTTTTTCCCCCCTGCATGTCATCTTTTACACAAACAATTAATCAGTTAAGGATTATCATTATCTATGTGCACTACCTGTGCAACAATAATGCAACCTCTTTGTCTTTACCTTGTTGTTACTTTGTGTAAGTATGTTGAAACATTGGAAACAGGAATCAAATGCCTTTATGCGTGATCATACCTTACCAATAAAGCTATATTAGCCGGCTCTTGTACACCTCTCTCTTCATTACAGCTATTTCTTCATGACCATCTCAGGCCCTTCTGATTCTTGGAAAATATTTTTTGGTTTTCATCTGCATTGAGGAACAAACTCAGAGTCGGGGTTAAAGAATTATTATTAACTGTACATTGGGGTTGGGAGGAATCCAACTTTTACCTCTCCCTATCATGAGATGACGTTGTCTAATGTTGAGTTTTATTTGTTTGTTACTGTCAGTACAGGTACCATTCACACCAAAGTTAGTTCCACCTCCCTGCCTCGGCCAGAGAGCCATGGTTGAGCAAGCTAAAGAGTGAATGAAGAGATGCAGCAATGGGAAAGAGAAAAAAGGAATCAGAAACGAAACTCTTCTACTGTTTTAATATATTCATGGCAGGAATGGTCTAAAGCTCAACAGCCACACCAGTGCAGGAAGGATTTTATCTTTGTTGTCCTGACCCACAGTCAAACAGAGCCGAAACTAGATGCATGTGATCCAAGAGCTGGTCTGTCCAAAGCTGTCATTCTCTACTGCAACGTTATCTCACACAAATGGTATCCTCTGTCTGAAATACTCTGGTACCGAGGGTTGAGGAAAGTGCGCTTGCGCATCATCTTCATATTTGGTCTCAAGCTTTGCAGGACAGCTTTTATGGACTATTTTTCATGTTGGCAATTAAGGGATGTGTTGCTATTTTTAAATATCTTGAGATACTGTTACTACCCAACCACCCAGCTAATAAAGTGTTCTAACCAGTGTGCTCACAACACAACTGGATTCTAATGTTAGCTTATCTATCCTTGCTCGCTAGGTTTCTTGTGTGCTTGTTAATAACTTATTTGAATAGTTGGATCTCCGCGACTGATTGCATTCTCTTGAGCTTGATGAGCGGGACATTGCGCTGTGTGTACACTTTGCTTAGCACAGCAACAAACTTAACTTTTGACCAGTATGTACCACATTAATTGAAAACCAGTCCAGGTGACTATGAAGCTGGTGAAAATATTCCAGTGTACAAATCTGTTATTAAGACGAACAGTCTTCTTTAACAGCTACTCTAAAGAATCAAATGTTATGAAGCATTGCTTTCCTGGTTACTGTATTCCACACCATAGTTTTAATACCTTCAGTATTATTCTACAATGTAGATAATAAACTATAAGAAGCTGTGTCCAAAACGTTTACTAGTTTTCTATTCAGTCTTTTCACATGGGAGTAGATACGTTTTTGAAACAACTGTTATTGAGTCAGAGGCAACAAACTGTGGTGTAGCTCTATCAGCTGAAAAACCACTAACACAACAGTTGTCTCAGTAACATATTGTAAATCAGGCCTTAAACTTTTTCAGTCTGCTTGGATTTTGGCAAACTATGTTTAAAGGACTCAGAGCATGAGAATATTCTCTGCTCTGATTAGATAGAAAATTAATCCATTTGCTTGAACTCCAGGGACTTTGTCAAAAACACGCCACTACTAATTCAGTCCTCGTGGTGAGGCACGGTGGTGGCAGCATCTTTCTACGGGGTCATCTCCATAGCAGGGACAGGAAGACGGTTTATAAATAACAGATTTTTTTTTTTTGAGTTTGCAAAAACCTCTTTAAATTTATTAAAAGTTGTATTGCACTTGGTGTAGTATACATTTGTATTTTGAGTAGTGCTATTATTTGTTGCTTGGTCATGGGAGTATGTGGTGAGTTTGTTGTATTTTAATAATTGGGGGGTGCTGTTAGTAGAGAGACCAATCATCCGAGCAGAACATCAGGTGCACATGTAAATCATTGACAGATACCTCTGCACCATATAGCATATTGCCTCATATAAAATAAAATATTATTTTTTATTAATATTAAGTTTGTTTTCTACTATGAAACTCTGTACTAAGTAAAGAATTTGTAGATGTTGCCAACCATCAGTCCTCTGGGAAATACAAACATTTTCCAATTTTTGTTGAATTTGTTTATTTCAAATTTCTTCTTCTCCTTCTCTGTGTTGTAGTGGTGAACAGGACAGCCTGGGGCTGGACATGACTGGAGCTGGAAGTGGTAAGACTTTGTACAGCACAGTGATGTTTTAAGCCTCATGTTTTCTGCTGTGTAAAAGTCATGTGCTAAAGATTTAGATAAATGTACCATGAACCATTTGCCTGAGCAGGATATGTTTCTCTAGACTATACACATGTATTCTTAATGCCAACACACACTGGACGCGTCAAACCATTCGCGCACATTGTTTTCAATGAGAGAACAGACCGGACACGAATTGACGCGTGTCAACTTTCTGGGATTAGAAATGTTCTATTCACCCGCATCAAGCCAGCATTTGCTTTCTGGACTGAAACCCCTCGGCCACCGTACATCCACTACATCTCTCATTAATGGAATCTGTTTGAGTAGTTTAGCAGCGTTATTGTGTAAATGTAAATATGCCGACATCCCTCACGCAGCATATGAGAACAGCTACAATATCATTTACTGTTCTGACCCATCGTGTCTAATCTTGAATAATTAATGAATTTACCGATGTTGCGTCACCTGCAGAAATGTGCACAGAAGTTCTCACCGTGGAGATGTTTCATATGGATCCTTTCACAAACTCTCAGGAAATTATTCTACACACAGCTGGAAGCTACAAACTAAACTTTAGTGACTTATTAATGTTCTGAAATAACTTGGATTAAGCTGGAATGAGGAGATGTATCAGCGAGTCTCCATCATTAATACGCTACAGACTCTTTAATCTCAGTTTGTAACAGATTTGAAAACATAAAACAAAGTGAATAAGACAAAGATCAACATACAGGAATGTTGTTTGGTGAATGCAGCTCTTTCCATAGCCAACAAGGTATTTTGTTTTCTAAGGTTTATGGGTCAATGTTGTTGCTCAAATGTGGAGAAAGGTTGATGTTCAGATGTCGTCCTGTGTGCAGACGACACAGGACAGTGTGCAGTGTGCAGGCTTGACGAAAGACGCTCTGAGGCTTCCTCTGATTTAATGTGAGATGTAATAACAAGAGCAGACTGTACAAATATGTTAGGGATTAAAAACGCGAAAATGTACTAAAAGCACATAAATACATGGTTTCATTTTCTTAATATGTGTTAATATATACCTTTCTGTAGAGTGAAAGCATTACACAAACTAATGATTTGAAAAAATGCCACTTCCAGTGTGTGTTGGCCTTTACACTCACTTTATTCTCTATTCTTTATTCTCTTTTTGCAGTTCCCACAAACCATGCGATATGATTCATAAATAACCTTTTGTCTGTGTGTCTTTAGGTGGCCAAGCTCTGTCTGATGGGATGGACGCTGAGGATGCAGAGAGGTGTCCCATCTGTTTGGGCGTCCTGGCTGGAGGCGAGCTCGCCATGCCTGACAGCTGCTGCCACGTCTTCTGCCTCAAATGCCTGCTCACATGGGCAGAGGTGATGATCAGTGCTGCTACATTAAACTCATAACTCAATCTTAACTATATACTTTGGAAATGGTATTTTACCAATTTACACTATTGTTTAGCTTTTATCGCTATTTATTAGAATGTACCATGTAAGAGGCTTTTAGAAAGCATGGAATCATAAAGGCAGTCAGCATAAATTCTTTGTTCTTCTGTAACTGACACATAATCTGTATCAGTTCATAACTACAAACTTGAACCGTTGTCAATGTTTTTGTTTTTATAAGCAACAAGCATCTTACTGATAAAGAGAAATGTTAACATTAATTTGTTTGTTAACTGAAGTTGCAGATGGCTCCTTCCTGCCCCGTGGACAGAAGACCTTTCACTAATGTTTACAAATGGGATGGTGATCTTAGTTGTGTGCAGGTTAGTCTCATTTATATGATAAGGTTTCTTTGTCAGGGTTGAGGACATTTTATCTATAATCAAACATAATAAATGCAAAGAAGCTTTATTCAGCTGAAATCACCTCTTCTATAAAGAAAATGTTATTTTGTAAGTTTTTACACGAAAAGGGGATGTGCTTCTGTCATTGTTTTTAGATTCCTGTGAAAAAGCAAGCAAATAAACCTGAAGCTGAAAGTCACTGCTGTAGAAACCCTGAACAAAAAGTCTGTCTCAAGTAAGTGTAATTTTAAAAGTTGACTTTATCAGATCAACAAAATACTAAGAAAGACGTAGTTTCAAATTACTGTTTTTTATTGTGACTTTGAAATTGTGTTCTTTGCAAACCAGGTGTCGTTTTCTCTTTAGAAATAAGCCTGTAAGAAAAATGAGACGGCAAAAAGTGGAGAGGACAGTGTATACAAAAACAAAAGGACTTGTGAGAAAATGTATGTTTAAAAACCTTTTTCCTTCTGAAACACATTAAAATTTTGTAACAAGGTCTAACAGTCTGTATACGTCTTGTCCCAGGTAATGACGATGACCCATCCTCACTAAGCAGAAAGAAGGTGTGTGTGTATTTATTTATTTTCTTTTTTAGTTGTCATGTATGTGAAAAGATTTACTTTAGTGTCGGATCTCATCAGCATGTGATGTATTTTCTCCAGGTGAGAGGAACAGAGTGCAGTACATGGTCTCCGTCTCCCTGTGTCTCAATAACAACATCAACACAGGATGTGTAAGTCATGTGTTTATTGATAAATTATTAGAACACAATGATTTTTGTCAAAATCAGTAATGTGTTTGGTGTGAAAATCTGGAACTGTTAGTATCGTACTTATTCAGTATCTTACATTTGTTGCTTGACAATTACAACTGCCCTGTAATATTTTTAGCGATTCTCATTTATGTACTTAGTTTTGAACACACTGTAATGCATGGCATGAGTTTTATTTTCACACATCTCTATCGACTTTATGCATATTTCAGTGTTACAGACTGATGATATACACATATTAAAACAGAAATACTATGGTTGAAATGAGTCATGATTCTGTTTAAAACAGATTGTAACAAGTGTAAGTGGGACATATGATGGTTTAATGTTTGAGAAGTTTCTCATAAATAACTATTTGTGGTGATCATCTGGCAGTGTTTGGGTGACGGAAGACATACTACATGACACTGGGTTCAAACAGTGCAAACCCCGTGTGCAAGACTGTCCGTGGCTTTCTCCTGCTGCACCTGTTTCTGCTGATGGCATCGTAAGGTAATGAAACCCAAACTGACTACTGATGTCTTTGGTTTATCTAACTTGTCAAATCTTTCATCAGACCTTTTGTGCCTCCTAAATGTCAGTGTTTTTCAAACTCTACGCCCTCAGGTTGTAACTGTGCTTTATATTATAAATTCACAGAGGAGCATTTTAGGGTTTAGGTGATAGGAGCTTTTTGTATTTGTTTTTGTGAAGTAAAAATTTTGACATGCCTGGTAATCAGAATCCATTCAGAAACAGCATTTTAGATTGATTTGATTAATTGAGTCACACATGTAAAATTCGATGGTGCTCTTACCAT
Organism: Ctenopoma multispine; assembly: GCA_034779795.1. Lineage (NCBI taxonomy): Eukaryota > Metazoa > Chordata > Actinopteri > Anabantiformes > Anabantidae > Ctenopoma > Ctenopoma multispine. Next base: position 3,256,811 of record JAUYWH010000015.1, on the reverse strand, counting down.
TTTGTTGGTTTTCCAGGCAGCATTTCAGTCCCATGACTTGGAACCACAGCCTATTTTCTTTCGGACACTGTTCATCTCCTTTTACCTCCAGCACACTGTTGGGCCCAGGCCATTTTGGTGAGTCATGTCTCATGTATTGTTGTGTTGTGGATATCCTAGAGAGTTAATTGTTTTAATTCATGATAATGGCAGGTGTTAAGATTGCTCCACTATTGTCCAGTTCATATTTTAAGCATCCACACACACTATGGTATTCGTGACATAAATTTCGTCACCTTCCCAGTCTGTGAGGGTTTGGACGGACTTCATGAGCAGACCAAAAATCTGCACACTGTCCAAAGTGCCAGTGTACCTACTGTGCATGTGCCAGACAAGTAAACTAGCCACCCGTTTCGTACATCAAGGGTATGTAACATTTATTTTAACATCCTTCACACTTTTCATGTGAAGTTTAACACATTTTTTGGTTTACATAATACATCACATCATACATATTTCGTAAACTGGTGATGTATTCACATTTAGGTTTATGAATGGCTTTCACATTTTGATCAATAAGCTTAGATTGCGTGGTGGACAGCTTGTGGTGGTTCTCTATTTTGCACTGTAGAAAATTTTCAGGAAGCCAAGCTGTTTAATGTTGGGTATCTGCCAATGCTGCATTAAGTATGTACATAGGCAGATATAGAGTGTTGACTCTACCTGGCCCTTTGAAATAACAGGTGTAGCCTACTAAGTTTGGCACACTGTTTTTCTTGAGCTACTTGAAAGACTTCCAGATGTCCTTGTTTTATTTATTGAAGAGAAAATGTATCACTCTGAGTTGTTGGAACTACAGAAACACAATGTAGTTACACAGCAGCATGTTTTTCATAAAGTCAGGGGATGTCACTCCAGCAGCATGTGTACTATAACAGCTTTATTGACAGGTTTTAATTAGGGCCATCATAAATTATCATTATGCATGGGAGCAGCAGTATGATTTCATGCTGAGAAAGAGCACTACAGAGGCAATGTTTGCTTTTAGAGTGCTGATGGAGATGGAGATGTATAGAGAAGGTCAGAAGGAGTTGCACTGCTTCTTTGTGGACGTAGAGAAAGCATATGACAGGGTACCAAGTGAGGAACTGTGGTACTGTATGAGGAAGTCAGGAGTGGCAGAGAAGTATATGAGAATGGTGTAGGACAGTGGTCCCCAACCCCGGGGCCACTGACCGGGTCAATTGGTAACGAGCCGCACAGAAAGAATACATAACTTACATCATTTCTGTTTTATTTATTATCTGATTCTGAATGATGTTATATTTTGGAAAATACACGCCAGCCTGTCTGCAAAAGTTGTGAGCCCTGTGTTAATGGCCGGTCTGTGAAAATATTGTCTGAAATTAAACCGTTCCGTGGCGCAAAAAAGGTTGGGGACCGCTGGTGTAGGACATGTAGGAGGACAGCGAGAAAGTGGTGAGGTGTTCGGTAGGTGTGACAGATGGGTTCAAGGTGGGGGTAGGATTACATCAAGGTTCAGCTCTGAGACCCTTTTTGTTTGCAATGGTGATGGACAGGTTGACTGATGAGATCAGGCAGGAGTCTCCATGGAATATGATGTTTGCAGACGACACTGTGATCTGCAGGTAGAGAGAGCCTAGAGAGGTGATGGTATGCTCTGGAAAAAAATAGGAATGAAAGTCGGTAGAAGCAAGACAGAATACGTGTGTGTGAATGAGAGGGAGACAGGTGGTAAGGTGAACATGCATGGAGACGAAAATAAATATAATAATAATAAATAAATATCTGGGGTTAACCATACAAAGCAATGGACAGAGTGAAGTGAGAGGTTAAGAAGAGAGTTCAGGCAGGGTGGAGACAAGTGTTAGGGGTGATGTGTGACAGAAGGATAGCAACAGTAGTGAAAGGGAAAATTTATAAAGGGGTAGTGAGCCTTCTGATATTTGGTTTGGATACGGTGGCACTAATAAAGAGATAAGAGGCCGAGTTGGAGGTGGCAGAGCTGAAGATGTTGAGGTTCTCATAGGGAAATTACTAACGGAATTATCCTTTGATTGGCGATAGCTGACATGACCTGCTGCCACCCTCCTACGTCACACAAAATAACTTGGAAAACCGTGCTTACAGATGGTATTACTCTGAAAGCCTGCAGTAAGGGCTTTAAAATAGCCAAAGTTAACCTGCAAATGTACTGGTAAACACTGGTTAAAATCACAAGCTTCTAGTTTAATGTTTTGACTTTTTGGGGTCAAGGTTTACTTTGGTTAAACCTATGCCATGAAACCTTGTGAAAATCAGCAGTATACATTACTGTTGTTGATACAGCCAATTTTCTCATTGGAACCAGTGGCCTAACTCTGTGCAAAGTTGCAGTTGCACTGCACTGCGTGAGAAAGTCTGGTTACACGTATAAAATGTTTCTAGAAGGATTTGTGTTGAAAATGGAATTTAATTGCTAATTGTATATGCACATACAGTTGGAGTATGGCTCATTTAGTTTCTCCTCCTACAGTGTTTCAGGGTGTTGTCTGCGCCATTACATGTCCCAAGGGAGGTGAGAAGCGAGGTGGACGAGCTTCAACCTCCAAAGCTCCCACCAAAGAGGCAGAGTCTCTTCCATCGAGACGGTCTGGACGCAACAGTAAAACCCAGGAGGAGGTCCCTCTATCTGACGCCTCATCGCCACCTCAGTCCAGTTCATCAGACTGTGACTCGTCCAACAACGCAGGCAAGACTTCTCAGGTGCCAGCCAAGAGGAAGGGTAAACAGGTAACAAATCGCAAGGCCAGTGGAAAACGGAAAGCTACAGCAAGGAAAAAACTCTCCCCTGACGTTGTTAGCAGTCCAGCAGCAAGTGAGGAGGAGGAGGAGGAGGAAGAAGGTGACAAAGGTGATGGAGAGAAAGAAAACAAAACAGAACAGGATTCAAACAGCTTTGAGCAGCAGCACTCTGATAGTGAAGGGAGCCTCAACGCAGATCAGGATGACTTCAATTCTGCTCATGAGCAAGGTGGTGTGGAAGCTCTAAGTAACAGCATGGGACAGGACAGTGACACTCAGGAACAATCTAATGAACATGAACAAGAAGACAAACCAGATGAGGGAGATGATCTTTCTTGTCCTGCAGACTCTGCAGCAAGCAGTCCTGGTTTATGTTCTGTCGGCAACCAAAGCAAAAGAGAGGAACAAGAGCCAGCCAGCCCTGTTTCCTCTGGAGACAAGGACTCTGATGAAAGGAATTCACCGTCGCCCTCTGACTCTCATAATGCTCTTATGGAGGACCGGATGTCTCCATGTAATGAGCAAACCGAGCAGAATGATAACATGGACATTTGTGCAGAGTCAGAGGAGGCAAATGGTGAAGATTCTTCAAGGGAAATGAAGGCCGAATCATTAGAGAACCTGTCGCATCCTGGTTCTCCCATTGCTGAAGAGTTGGAAAACATAGCTGACTCAGAAACAACAGCTTCTGAGGGTGTTAATGTAAAAACACTTGGATCAGAAGAATCCTCAGTTAGGGAAGGAACCAAGGATGACAGCCCATCCAAGGATGACACTAAAGTTGTCCCTATGGACTGCAGCTCACCCATGAGCGAGAATGGTAACCATCCCATTTTGGAGTTACCAAAGGACAGTGGTGAATCAGTTGCTGAGGAACCTCTCGCTTCTGAAAGGCAAGTTGCCAGGGATGAGAGCCGCAAAGACCAACAGGAGAGAGAAAAGAGCCAAGAAATGAAGAACGGGAGGCAGCGACGCTCTCGTTTCCACTCCCCAACGTCTACCTGGTCCCCTAAGAGAGACTCGAGACGAGATTCATCCAGACGCTCACATTCACAGTCTAGAGAACGTGACAGCAGCCCACCATCGAGCCGCTCTTCCCGGGCCCGCAGCAGAGACAGAGCAAGGGACCGGGACGGTGATAGAGATCATTTTAGGAGGGACCGTAGTCGTGACAGGAGGAGATCGAGGCGATCTAGGAGTCGCTCTAGATCAAGGTCTCACTCTCGGTCTAGGTCAAGATCCAGAACAAGGTCCCACAGGAGAGGCGCCAGCCCAGAACGGCCAGCTTCCAGAGAGCAGTCTCCTCAGTGGAAGGAGCGCAGGGGTGGTTGGAGGTCAGGGCAGGGTAGTGGGTCTGGTGGCGAGGGGCGGAGATTTCATGGAGGCGCTGGCCGCTTTGAAAATGGTGTACCTACAGAAAATTCCCCAGACCGCCAGGGCTGGTCAGATAATCCTGATTGGGTTACAGAAAAGACTCGTGAATCCGAGGGCAGGAACCGGGACCTTGGCTTCAGTGGCAGCTCACGCTGGGAAGACCGTGGGAGCAGGGGAGAGCCACGGGGCCGGGGTGGCTCTGGGGGGTTTGAACGTGGCAGGGGTGCAGGGCGGAGTGGGGGTAACCGTAGCTTCTACAACCAGCAGGAGGAGTCGGCCGACAACCGCTGGCAGCCAAGAAACAACTTCTCAGGTACAGGCAACAATTCAGGGAATGACTCGTACAGCCGCTTCAACGAAAACAGGGGCGGAGGCTGGAGGAAAGAGTCAGAGCAAAGCGACTCTATGCTCGACCGGTCAGGGTGGTCATCTGCATCTAGCTGGGCAGTCAGGAGGACACTACCTGCAGATGTTCAGGACTATTACTCGAAGAGGGAGAGAGGAGGACCCGGAGGCTGGAACCGACAAGAAGAGGATCAGCAACCAGCAGCAACAGGTCAGCCCTCTCTAGTCTTTTTCCATAACCTAAAGCCAGGATTTTCTCACTGTTGAACCGCACTGCAAAGAACACTGCTGTGACTCTTTGAGAAAACTGAGACACGGTGAGTCAGGCTCTAAAGTATGAACAGTAGTCATTGTGTTGAAGATTAAATCTCTCTTTGATGCTTGAAGAGGAGGATAATTTTAGTGGCGCTACAATGGGCCAAAATAAACCAAACATTCCCCACAGGAATCTGTGCTTCATTAGAATTTTGAAGAAACTTTCACTGATGTCAATTTAATTTGAAAGTCTTATTTGGTTCAACAGCACATTTATTTTTGACAAAGGCTTCATGTTCTATTGATTCTTTATTTACTGTGTCTTTTCACAAACATGTTCATGATTTATTAATAAGTTTAACATTGGTGTACATAAATAAATACTTTACTGTAATATTTGACCGTTTTATCTATCATTCAAGTTCTTTCAGTCAATTTCTTAATTTTGTTTTTCTCCAGATCCTCCTAAAAGTGAGCCGCCTCCGCAGGCAGTCCCAGGTAATGCCCCAGTGCCTGTGATGAACGTAATTCCCCCTCATCCCCCTCAGCTGAACGTTCTTCCCCATCACTACCCCATGCAAGGCCCGCGAGGAGCCCTGCCGGTCAGCGTGCAGCCGGCAGCACCGTACGCCATGCCTCCTCAGGTCCCTGTGCATCTCCACCCTGCTGTGCCACTACTTCAAATGCCCACCGTCGGTCCTCAGGGGCTCCCGCCACCTCCCCCACCGCCTCCACCCATGCAGCAAGGCAGCCAGACAGTAGCAGCTCAGCCCGATAGTCACACCACTCAGGTATGGTAAACTGGAACGTGATGGGATTAAATTCCCGATTGGCGTTAAAAATGGGTAAAATAAAAATGAACAAAGCAGGTTTCCTACAAAGCTTTTTCTCATTCTTTTAGATGGCAAGTACCATCATGGGCTATGGGAAACCTGCCCTGCTTCCCACTCATACCAAACCTGGTATTGCTGCAGCGACCCAGGGCCAGCCAGTTCCAAGTCAGGTGCTGCCATCCTCTACAACTCAGTCTGGCCATAACAAGGCTCAGGCTGACAGCTCCAAAAAAGAAAAGGTAAGTTACAGTCATCTTTCTACCTGTCACTCTTTAAAAACAACCTGAAGTGATTATTTCTGTCCATTTTGTCAGTTTTGCAAACAGTTTGATTTTCTTTTCCGCTGTAGAAACAACAGATCCAAGAGAAAGCTATAAACGAAGTGAAGACAGCCATCAAACCTTTTTACCAAAAAAAGGAAATCACCAAGGAGGAATACAAGGAGATTGTTCGCAAAGCAGTAGAAAAGGTACACACTTGACATAAGTGGGTGGCCTAGTGCCTGCAAGTGATGATCCATGATAAAGATGTTGAAGTGTGCTTTATTCGGCCATAAGGTGTGTAGACAACCTCAGGCTGCAGTGTAGTAGTACTAAAGGCAAAGGGAGCCGAGATGAGAGCTAAGCTAGCCCAGCTTGGTCCTAAGAGAATGAGGAGAGAGATCTTGTCATTGAGTTTTATAAAAGCACCTGCTAAATGACATAAGTGCCATTAACCAACTGAATTTTGCAAGGTGTGTACAGGGTCTGGGTGCTGAGAATCATACTGGCACAAAGTTAAAATGCATTAATGTTTGACTTTTCCCTCCCCCCTTTCCTCTCTCCTCAGGTGTGTCACAGCAAGAGTGGTGAGGTGAACTCCAGCAAGGTGGCCAACCTGGTGAAGGCCTACGTGGACAAATATAAACACGCCCGCAAGAAATGAATCTGCCCTGCTGATGGCGTGGTGATGCCCTCATAGACCCATTCAGCTGCTCAAGTGCAATTTCCTCTAGCTGGAAACTGGCCTCCAAACTGAAAGATGACGGAGCGCTAACATTTTCTTTTTTGATATCTCTACCTTTTATTGAATGATGATTTTTGTTTTTCTATAGATTTTCATATTTTGTTAGAAAAAGAATGACACAATCAGAAATTGTAATGCAAGAGCCCTTTATTTTGCATAGATCATGTGTCTTGGGAACTACTGTAAGGAGCGCAGGGTAGTATGGGAGGGGTGGGATGGTTGATATTAAAGATGCAATGCTCAGCGAATGACGTCAGGTCATGTAGTGGAGAGTCTCTCCCAGAGTGCCCGCTTGTACGATGAATTTCTCTTCTATGGCATCCAGATTGCATAGCTTATTAATTAAATATTGTCAATGTTTTTTTAAATATTATATAATATTTCAGATGAAAGCATAGTTTAAAAAAACGGTGCATTGCCTTTATTAATCTCTGTGGCCCGATGACGGGCTGGAATCTGACAAGTCTAATTGTAATCAGGGCCCTGATTGGTTGAGGAGACCCAGTGTGGAATGGCCAATCAGCAGTGAGTGTGTAATGTAAGGTGCAGGTGATGGTGGTGGGAAGATCAGGTGAAATGAAACCCACCCCCTGCCTGAATGTGTAATAAATGTTAATGCGTGAACATGAACTGTGTAAAGCATCCAGAGAGTAGTGAAAATAAATTAGCTGCTTCCTGATATGCTGTGTGTTTGTCGGATGAATTGGCATTTTAAAGACGAAGTGTTTCTCTTTTTATATCCATTTTTGAGCTGTGGTGTTTTCTACAGTGCCCTTACCAAAAATTACATTTGAAACAATCACTGGTGCTGGACTTTTTACACTAAATTTAAAGGTGTTAACAAAGCAAGCAATTTCAATAAATCATTCATAATAACATAATTGACATAATTGTTACCTGCAGTTGCAGTGGGGAATTAGTCAAAGTATCAATTATTATTAAATAAACCCAGCTGTAAGCTGTAATAAGAGTCCTCTGGTAAGCACTAGGGGGCAGCGTTGTCAAGAGAAGAGTGATGTGTATTATTTTAAATGTGTGGATAAGTAAAAATCACACATGACAGTGCCTTCCTTTAATTGTACAAGTTGCAAAGTTACTGTAGAAATTGTACTACTACATATACTTGTTAGTGATTACCTCTGTACAATAGTAATGCTGTATGTCATAAGACAGAAAACTAAAAAAAATACTGCTCTCACTTTTTGTCAAATTTGTGTGATGTTACAAATATAAAATGACAAGCTGACAAAAAGATGTCAAATGCAATGTTAACTTTTAGATTTGTATTGGATTTTAACATTGGATTTTAAACATGATTCACATTTAGGACCAAAGGAAAAACATACTTTACATGTTTTCTCTACTGCACTACTTCTGCATGATAAGGGTCTGTCTTTTAATAGGTTATAACACTAAGATGTGCATCTTATTAATTTTAGAATAATGCCTTAACAGCTGCAAATGAAACTAGAGGCAGCATGAGACTGGTACTCAATCCGTTCACACTCTCAGGTATTAGTCCTTAGAAAATTACAATAAGAAAAAGATGCTGCAGAACCAAGACCTTTAGAAGGTAAAATCTCTTCACTGACTGAAGAATCTGGCTGACAGAAGTCTGACAGCGCCTCTCCACATGATTACACTACAGTACATGACTATTGTGGTTCACCAGCATTTTTGACAACAATCTGACTCTGTCCGCTGCATCACTGAAGACCTGGTAGTAATCTGACCAGACCAATTTTAATTCCCTGTCTCCATAAACCACATTCACAAACTCAGACAAATAGACACTGGCATATGATTTAAAGAACACCAAGAGCTCGCACTTTCAATTATCTTTCATTTTAATTGGACATTAATTACAGGATATACATAGTGTTTCATTGAAACAAGAGGGTGACACTGGCAGGCAAAACCCTCTTTGCTCCTGAGGTCAAGAGATGTGAGAAAAGAATGGTTTGCTGATTCATGTTCATCACTAGGGGCCAAAAAGGAAACAAGAGTGCCGCCGCTGTATCAGTGACTTCTACGTGGAAAACAGTTTTTACAGAACACAGTATGAGAATTCAGTCAGTATTAACATACATGAACAGTGAAGCTCTGCTGTATCAGATTAAACTCTGTATCACAAATTCACCAGCTTGTGTTTTTTTTATCTTGTTTTTTTTTTTAGGTCCATTGCAACACTGTAAAAAAGGAAAAAAATCTAACAAACCAAAATGTATATACAGTTCAACTAAACAGATATATATACATATACATATATATATACACATACACTATTATATAAATATAGTAAAATAGACAAAATTACATAGATCCACGGTCTTCCATAAATAGACAATAACAGTTTTGTGATGTGTTAAGTTAGTGTTGGAAGCACAGTGCACCATCAGATGACAGTCTCCCAACTCAGTGGGAAGCAAGTCCCCATCAAGCTCTCAAGTTCTTCACTGTGAAACATTTTGAAAGCAGAAAACCGTGCAACCATTCTTCAGAACACGTCCCAGTACTCAAAAGCTCTCCATAGCTTTCTCTTATGATACATTTGGTTGTTGGTGTTAAAGAATACACCTGACTTGTAGTTTGTTTTGCAAGTTTAGCAGGTATTACAACCACTGCACGTGGTCAAATTCAAAGTATTCTCCCATAAAGAAAAAAATGTTATGTTTTCCCATCCCCCATTGGAAAGGGGGAGGTGGAACTGGAGGCTCGGCAGCCTCCATGTCTCAAAGCAGTAGTGTTGTCGCTGCGCACGCTATTCAACAAGATCTTCAGCAGGTTATAAAGAGTAAATACAGTTTTGTGAGAGTGCTCGTGTGAGATACTCTGCAGGTCCCAGTGACAGGGTTGAAAAGGCAGGTTCTGTGGACTTATACTAGATTTTAGAAGGAAAGCTGACACTATAAGCAATTTACAAAACCTTGAATACTGAATAGGTGGTGTAGTAAGCCTTGTCTGTGAAAACTGACAAGTGTGCTCAACAGTAAGTGCTTTTCAATTTACAAAGATACTTTACAAATACATTTTTTGGCCAAGTAAAAAAAATGTTGGAAGGAACTTAATCGTCCTCGAGGAGGAAAAATTGTCAAGTCTATTGCCTCATGTCAATCTTCCTGATATTCACGTACTTTTTTTAAAGCAGGATTTGTTGTTGCTCAGTTCTGAGGTAACAGCCACACTCATTCACCTGTAACCTGTGAGTGTAAACTGCATTTTGATCTATACAGACTATCATCTCTGTACTGAGGCACCTTCATATATTTGTTTTTAGCTGTACCATGACAAAACAAAACAAACAAAAAAATAAAAACACACAAAAAACAATACAGATTAAAAATAAGCAAAAATGACAAAGAAAAAATTTACAATAAAAGGAGAAAAAGCAAGTAAAACACCATCTCTGTGGCCTATAAAAGCATACTGTACAAAGTTCGGTTACATTCTTGGAATGGCGTGGTCTGACGCTCAGGATGTCACAGCCGAGCATTAAGTGAGTTCTTGTGTTTTTCTTCTTATACAATAGGTTTTGATCTTCGTTGGTTGCGCATTCACAGCAATCCGGCTCTGAAAGCCTCTTCTCTTCTCCGGCAGGCTGCAGCAGGAGAGGTGGAGCTTTAGTGTCCGTCGGTTTGCGTGCTTTGGCTGGCTGAAACCCAGTCCAGGATGATAAGGCTCATGCTGCCAATCATGACCACAAAACCGCACATGAGGAAGATTAATGCCTGAAGAAGAAAATAATCACATGAATACGGGCAACTGATTCCAACAGTCTAGTTTGAAAGACTTGGTTATCCTTAGATCACTTCCTAACATTTGTGTAGGTATTAAGAACTAACAACTTACTCCAATCTTCTGAACAGACTTCATGGACTCCTTCTTGACCAGTTTAATGTAGAAAGCCGATGGCAGGATAAAGATAAGCATGGCAGCAGCAGAAGCACCTGTGGGAGGAGAAGACATTTTCCCTTTTAGTCATAAGTGTTTAGTCATTATGTATTTAAAATGCATTTTGTGCTATCATTCACATTAACATGCAGTTGAAAAAGGTGCCCACCGATGAAGCCAAAGATGTCCCTGATGGTAGGGACTGTGATGACCAGAACATTGGTGCCAGCCAGCAGGACCACGGTGATGATGGTGTGGCGGATCCAGCTGAAGTTCTTAGTGGGGCCCAGGAGGTGGTTGACAGAGGTACGAATCTACAAAGACAAAGACAAATAAAAAGTTAACTTAGGTGACACACTCTTTAATATTATTCTCATGGCTGGGTTTGACTTCTTCAACACTTACAGGGAAGAGCACCACAGGGACAGTGAGGATGACGGCGGTCAGCACAGCCAAACGGACAATCAGTAGGACCACGTCAAACTTGTAGACCTTGGAGTAGGTGTGCAGCAGTTCTGACTCTACATGTGCTTTAAAAAAAGATAGAAAGAAATACTTGAGCCTTGATTCCAAAAGTTCTTTGATCTGCTTTGTGTTTAGTGCTACCCAAATGTTAGCATGCTAACACAGTAGAGTAAGATGCCAACGCCTGCTAAACACCAGCGTGGTCACACTGTTAGTCACGTTTGCATTTTGCACAAAACCCTCCTCTAGAACGCTGTAAAAAGTCCTCATTGGACCATAAAAGCCTCTTATTTCGGGAACTTGCGTTAGGTTTGTTGGGATCATTTCAAGTGTGTTTAATTTCAACTACAGCTTCTTTTTTGTGGTTAACTAACATCTTCTGTCTAGTCCTAAAAGCAGCAAGCAAGTTAGGACAGACATCATAATGATTTCCCAATCTCTACTTGTCCTCAGTCAATCTACGCATTGCTCCACATCAGGTTTTGACCCGTCATGATGGTTTTGCATAACCAGTTTTATCTTCTAGGAAAATGTTTGCACATTCACTCAGATGTTCTTGCCATGACAAACAGGAATACACTCATGTTGGCATAGCAGTCAGCTGCGTCACGTGGGCGTTTTCACACTATTGCATAAGAGGCCTTGAGTCCTATCCCAAATATTTTGTTGTAGTTGGGATATTACGACAAGAGATTGAGCTTGTTCTCAAAATGCACTGCCTCAAGAAATTATGTAAAATTAATTTTGAGGATATTAGATTGACTTTACTTATTTACTGTTGTTGTTATTTCAGTTCGGCTCATTATCAGATGTGTGCTACCATAGATTAAGTGAGCAAATGTATTTTTTTTTTGTTTTCTCATACTCACAGTTGAAGGTGAGATATCCGAAGAGGGCGGCCAGCAGGTACATGATGAACATGGCCAGGAATGACACGTTGGCGACGCCCTGCATCTTTCTGCGGGAACGACTGTTGGAGCAGAAGAGAAGATGGGTTGTTGAATTTACATACCAGTACACAGTAATCTTTGTTGTTCTTGTACTGATAAGACAGCAGCTGTGATTTGTAGTTTAGGTGAACGCAGTGAAATGGAAACACTCACTCTTTGAGCTCCTCGTACATGGGCAGGATGGCCGGGTGGCACACAAAGGCAAAGGTCAGGATGGGAACAGCGTAGACAGTCTGAGGGAATAAATTACCCAAGATTACACAAGGTTTTACTACACTTAATTCAAATTTCAATCATCCAGATGTTTGCAAGTCAAAGACCTTCACCTGTGAATTGAAGACAAAGTATTTTGGTGTGCACATGTCCTCTCTGTAGTCCGTGGTGTTTTTGTTGAAGTGGGACGAGGTTATGTTCAGAAATTCCTTCAGTGTTTCGTTAATTTTGTCATCGCTGGGCAGAGGGCACGGGATCTGAAACTTCTTGATGATCACCTGGAGGACAAGACAGCTGATTTGTAGGATAAACCGTTCACAGTCGATATTCAGTAGTCATCCCCCCCCCCAGGTTTCAAAGAGAGATGCCTTTGGTAAAAGGTCAGCAAATACAGATTTCAGTTTCATTGCATTTTTGTGGTTTGTGTGTGTGTTTGTGAGAAAGAGAGAACTGAGGAAACCGGTGGGTTTTACTCACCACAATCACAAAGAACACCATGCAGAGCAGGGAAAAACCACTAGTGTAACCAAGATAACCTAATGGAAGGAAACAAAACTTGAGCTGGTGGTCTTCTCTTATTATAAGAAGCTTTTATTTTTAAGATGTCAAATATTACATTCCGTTTACTTCATGACACAGGCAGACATTCACACAGCTTACCCAGGTTCTTAAGCAGTGAGAGGGGCAGGATAAAGGCAAATGTCACAAGCAGCACCAGGTAGTTTCCATTAGTGTACCATTCACTGAAACACAAATTACAACACATCAGTGATACAGTGGTTCAGGAGGAAGCCACAAGAGATGTAAACAACCCCACTGATGTCATCAGAGTTATGTCAGGTCAGTTAAGGAATTCGATTTTTTTTTTTTACACAATGTTTAGAACAATACTAACATTTCCAAGCATCTACTGTAGCACAGGAGTAACGTCAAAGTTGCCTAATTTAATCACTAAATTTATTATTTTTATCCTGCATAGAAACAAAATGACATGAGCGGCACTGAGGAGTCGAACTGCATCAATTTTTTAAAACTTGAATAGAGGTTGCAGTGTGCTCATCCCGCGTTCTGTCTCTACTCGGCACCGGCTGCATCTTCTAAAAGGGCTCTTTGAAAGGACGTGTGGACACTGAGCACTGTCCGTCCCTTTAAAAAAAACGGAAAGACCCCCCCCCCCCCCATCCCTCCCCTCCACTCCAACAGAAGGACAAAGGCGCTGCTTCACCTTCTCCGTCACTCAGCACTTGAAAAACAACAGCCAGGCAGCCATTTTGCTTAATGTGCCACTTCACCTCAAGTATTGGAAATGTTCACAGCTATTTTGTCTAGTTTTTATTTCTACTCTCATTTAAATGAGAAAATAGAAGGTTTATTCCATTTGCATTAAATCAGTAAGAAGACACACATGAGAATCATTATGTTAAGATGCTGAAAATTAAAGCTACCCTTTGAAGTTTTGGACCACTAGTAGCGCTATGGAGCAATGTTTTCATGAGTGGGTCCATGTTTTGTTTGTTTACAAGAAAATGCCAATGGTAAGAATCCACATAAGATATAAAAAAAAGATTCTGATTGGCTACTCACTCATTGCTGGATCCCAGAAAGGACTGGATGACGCTGGGCAGCTCATATTTAACAATGTAGAGGTAGCTTGACATGGCTGTAAAGAAAAAAAACTGTAGTTAGTCCATTTTCTTGTAAAAATGGACATGTCATGTCCAAGCAGGGAACTCCACTACAAAAATAGTGATGTGTAATATGTGGTCAGGGGCTGAGTTGTTCCATGGAAGTAGGAAAATTTGGCACGTGCTTGTAGAATGACTCAAGTTTTTACTGGAAGCTACTCTACATTCCAAAACACATGCTGGTTTCCCTCTGCCAACATTTGTTTTTCTTCTTATTTTTTCTTTTTTTCCCCTCATTCACTCAGTTATGACACAGAGGGAGAAGGATTTTGAGCTTGTGCAGTAAATTGATGATGGATTACTATAAATAAGTAGTTAAATTACAGTTACATGACATTTAAAGATATACACTACCAGTCGAAAGTTTGGACACACATAGAAATGAACATGTTTGTAGAAGGAAAGCAAATTTGATGTCAATATATATTTTTTTGCTACAGTCTCTTACCTCCAATGTTCTGCATGGTGATGGAGCAGGAAGCAGCAAGTTTGCCTGGAATCCCAAAGGCTTTGTAACCCAGCTGCTCATACACCAGTGCACCTTCAAAGAGGAATTTATCATTTAGCATATGAAGAAACTTAAAGAACTCATTGGGAAATCCTCATAGTACTGCGATCTAACAAACTCACCTCCTTCATTGGCTGTCTTGAGCAGCAAGTGGACAGAATACAATGAGAAGATGGCGACGGCCACAAGGAGAATCCTTTAAACAGAGGACAGAAATCTTTAGATAAATATGCGCTTGCAACCAAGGCAGAAAGTCATAAAGAAAACTGCATTTTCTCACATTTTGACAGTCTGATCAGCACAGACCTTGAAGGCAGCATCAGACTACAGATTCTGTCACATGCAGCATCAGCAGGGTTGCAAAGGGCAAAAGGTTTCCCTGTACGGCATCCTCTTAGCATCCTTGGGATGCTGCAGAGCCAGCACTGTGTACCCGGGGGTATTAATAGTGCAGGTGAAAATTAATCTCTGGGCCATTTGAGACTTTCGCTGTAAGACACAGCAATTTCCTCTCAGAGTGAGCTTGAGCCTTTTGCTTTGCCTCTGACATCATAATCAGTCACATCTTATCACTTTATACACAGAGACTGAACAAATATATGCTTTACATGACTTTTTATGGTGAGTCAGTTTGTTCTGCGAGAGGCTGGTTAGTTTGATGATGAGAAAATCACCACACGGTGTTTTGCAAACAACTATCTTGAACTAATCTGTTATAAAGAGCAATTAGAAATACTTCCAGCTACGTCAGCTATGTAGTTGTTTGATTTTCGTAATCCACCATTTCCTATAGATGTAGGGCTCTGATTGGTCGGCTTCTGGCTCACGTTGAGCTGCTCCATTCACTATCTCCTGTGAGCGTACGGAAGCTCTCCATTTACGTAACTCTGGCCCAAATGCAACAGGATTAGCTCGACTAAGCAGCTTTTCCTGCCACTCCCTGCATTTGTAAACCGACGTACTGTACAACTGCCATTTGGTAGCCCCTAAAGTAGCCTACTCTTACACGTGTACACATACGCTTTTTAAACTTTGTGAGAAAAATACACTTTTTTACTTTTGAATAAGGATTTTGCAGGTGTTTCTCCATTTGGTTTCTGGTTTCAGGTTGGATACCAGTGAGCTGCTTTAGCCTCTTTAGATTTAGTATAGTGCACTAAATAATCAATAGGGGTAAACACATAACTTGCCCTGAAGAGATCTTTTCTCCTCCTGCACAAAAAATGAACCCTTGTTTTATCAACGGTAAACATGATAGTCAGTACTTAAACAGCAGTGGCGAGAATTTAGTTCTAAACTTTCGACCCTGGTGTAATCTGCAGCTCAGGGTCACACACACACACACACAGACAAACACACAAGGTTGGCGGGAAATCTCATCTTGCAAAGCTACAGAACATCACGACCTGCCTGCGGCCTTGACACAACAGACAAAACCACACCTGCCTGTGAATCTGCACTACCAAACAATAGCATGCCTACGTCAGGTGGTGGTTTTCCTTTACGTGGAACCCTCACCCCGTTATACAACGCCATTCCTCTCTGTGATGCTTGTAGGGAGCTTGTTAATTATCGTTGGCCTTGTTGTTTTCATTAAACACTCTTTCAAAGTGAGGAAAGACACAAATAAACACTTTTTATATGTGCCAGAGTAGGAACTTACACAAACAGGGCGATGCCTGTGTTGGCCATGGCGTAGGATAGACCCAGGATGCCGCTGCCCATGATGGCATTCCCCAGGTTGAAGACGGACATGCCAAAGGAAGCAGTGCCCTGGTGCTGAGAGGAAAGCAAAAGATATGCAGTGATGAAACTATGATTAACTGTGGAGCAGCTACAGTAAAAGTGTTAAGAGGATAAGAGAAGCTCTTACATATTCTGTCTCATACTTCTTCTTGCCCAGGTTGTGTTCAGGGAGGAATTTCTGACTCTCTGCTTCAATATCACAGCTTTAAAGGGAGATAGAAGAGAGAAGGCTTTAGAGAAATGTATGCATGTTCACAAAGTTGAATTTTTCATGAGACTGTGTGTGTGTTCAGTCTGTTTTGCAGCTCAGTCTCACCCATTCAGCGGGAACTTCTTTTGATAGGTGTATTCTTGGGGAGAGATGTCTCTCATTTCAGTTTCTGCAGTGTTCTGTGACATACTGTGAATTTCAGAGCAGAAAAATCAGAAATTTAGAATTAATATTTTTCTTCGTTAACCGTGTTTCTGCATTTCTGCTGCTTGAGTCACGTCCTCCCACCTAAATATTTTTTATTTCTACCAGTGCGCGTTCACGTTCACCTTATAATAACTGTTACCAATAGTGAGGGGACGCGCGTCGCAGCCTCATCGTTTTTTCAGATCATGTGATCTGAAATCACTCTGGAGGGCGGAAGACGGAGAACAGAAAGGGGGGGAGAGATGGAGGGGGGCGTGACGCACCGACAGTGGAAAAATACCAGAGCGGCATCCGCGTCCACCCGACATCATCACCTCAGCCTTTCTGTACATGATGGAGGACTGATATCCGCAGTACGCACCACAGGGGTTTTTTGGGCACATTTCCCTAAGAAATCATTGGAAATGTGAAATGAAACATCACATTATTTAAACTTGTAACAAATAAATGAGGTGACAAGAGGAAACGAGATATGTCAGCTCTACCTCCGACATCCTAATATGTTTAAGTAGCTGTTGTCATGTGTGACCGCACAGGTGGAGAGACGGAGCCTGAAACCACAGCTGCGGCTCCAGTGGAAACAATGGCTCGTGTTGACCCTTTATGTTTCAAGGTGTTTAGAAATAAGACGACGGACGCTCCCTGCTGTCCAACAGCTGCAGAGCAGCAGCTTTGGCATCAGACTGTTTCTCATTTGTGTGAAAAAAAGAGAAAATCCTAAAGTATGAAAACAGTTTGTTGTGACTAAATAATGCGCACATGTAGACCACCACACACACTCAAAGGCGTAACCCGAGATCCATTTTTTCCATGGCCGGCTCCGATGGAAACAATGGCACGTGTTGTCCCTTTATGGGCATGACTCTCCATTTTGCGCAGAGGCTCTGATTCACATTCGGTGCCTGCTCTCATCAGACATTATTTTCACATTGCACTTTAACATTTAGTCCTTTTCCCTCCTGATGTGTTGAATTATTCGTGTGGCGGTGACAGCACAGAGGAGTCCACCGCTGCTGCATCACTGTAACACTGCTTCATTATTTATTTACTGGCACCGGAGCTGACCTGGTAAGAAATAACGCCTCTGGCCTTTCAGATGGAACATTTCTGCGTCTTTGGAGCAAAGCCACACATCTAATGTGTCAGGAAATTCTTTTAATACTGATTAATTAGATAGAAATGCCGGGATCCCTTATTAATGAACGAACCAAAATAGACATAAAAAAATTGAATAAAAAAAGAAGTATGTGTAAAAAACAAATCAAAAAGTGAAAATGGTCAAATGTAAAATCTCACAATTTCAAATACGGTGCCACCTACATCCGGTAATGTCCTGGTGCACGGTAAATGATGAAAGATGCCGGCTTTCTTACCTTGTGAAGATGTGGCAGGATGCCTGTAAAATCCGTCAGTTCAAAAACAGAAGCAGCAAAAATCCGGATGATTTCTTCACTAAATCCGAGTGATCCTTGAGCGTGTTTAGTTTAAATATGAACAGAATCAAAATGAATGGATCGGTGTGTTACCCAAAGAGGATGCGACTCAAAACACCATGAAACAGTTCAAGTAATATATATATATATATATATACTGTTAGAATAAAACGAGCGACGAGTAAAAAGGACAAAAATGAGATGTATTGACTGATTAAAGCAAATTCCCAGAGATGTGATGCGCTCGAAAGGAAGAAGTGCTCTGATGGAGGAGGGGTGACTCCAGCTTTATAAAGAATAGCCTCACCCCTCCTCTAAATTGCATCAGCCTAAGAATCGGGGGGAGGAAGAGGAGGAGAGGAGGAGGGCGGGGCTTGGAGGAGGAGTAGTGACGCAGTGTGTACAAACATCAGTGACCTAGAGATGAGTAAACCACAGGACAGGAACCCTTCATATAGTAGGTGCATTTACAATAGCTGCTACCACAGAACATCACAAAAATAAGCCAGTGACAGCATGAACATAATTATGTAGGACTCACTGCAGGAGACGTTTATTTCTAATAATCACATCTGAACACTACACAGCAACGAGATGAGCTTTGCACGTATAATTTATGTAATGTATATGAAGCTACAGATATAAGAAATTCTTTGTAAAGGCTGAAGACGGTCACTTCTCTCCTGGTTGGCCTCTGCAGATACACACTTTTTACACACTTGCTATTTTTTTGTAGGTGAAGTCAAATGGGCGTCTGTCAGTCCTCTTCAGTGTGAGCGCAGCTTCAAAGCAGACCTCCCCGTCTCAAGGAGATTACACACAATCACACACAGTCATGTGACAGCACCTATCCTTTATCCTCCCTCACACAGTTGGCTCCGCTCGCCAGGTCAGGTGTGTGTGTGTGTGTGTGTGTATGGGGGTGGGGGGATAAAGTCTTCCACAGCTTATTAGTTTATTATTAATGCTGGAAGGATTATCTGTTAACTAACACTGACTTCTTATTCCGCAGACACCTGACACACCTGACTCACCTGCGAGCCAGTGAAGCGTAGCTCAACACGCTCATTAAACAACACAAAACAGGCCAGTGTGTGAAATCAGGGTTATGAGTTAGCCTCAGCTGGATTTTAAATATTGTTCTTCATGGTTACATTATTCAACATTATTATTTGTCTTTTCACCCTGAACTGAAACACAAGCTGCTTTCGGGCTTTGTGATCTTGTGACAAAAGTTGCACTTACACACTTTCCTCCACCGACCGTGAGCAGCTTGTCATGATGATGATGGTGATGCAAGTTTAGAGTACACATGTATTTGTTATACACCTTCCTTTCACTTTGCCTCCTAAACATGCACAAGCAGTTCATTGCATTTTGCAGTTTGTTCTGGTTAACCAGGACGTCAGTCACCTAAAAAGAGAAAAAAACTAAATGAGGTTTGGTTAAATTAAATTAGATGGACTTTGATCATTTTATGCAATAAAAAGAGACACGTTTGCTTTCTCCCATTGAATGCAGATGATACTGATTCATGTGAAAACAGAAATGATAACCATGAAACATGGAGAAACTCAAATATCCACACACTCAGAGAAATGAATAATTCACAACGGCGACACATGCATGAGCGAAAAGGACAACTCTGTTGATTGTCTCACTCACTGCTCCTCATAATCTCTCCCTCACACACACATATTGTGCATTCCGCTGCCCTCAGTCACACATGAGTACGTTTGTGTGTGTACGAGCCTTTGTTTGGGACTTTGGCTCGACCCAGCATATCTAAGAAGGATCAGGCAAGTGAAGCTGGGGCGAGGGGTGCGGGAGAGGACGCGGTCTGAACACTGGTGCCCTGTGACCCCCATCCACACAAGTACACGCACAGGTTCTGGTTTCTGGTATGTGGTTGAATCAAGTTGAGTAAGATCTCTGTGGGGGTCCAGGGAGTGGTCCATGGTCAGACAGGTGAGAGAGGGGCGTGGTCAGAGTGAGTCCAAAGGTGGAATTATAGTCCCTTTATTAGAAATCTAGACCTACTACTAACACTGGAGCCACAACTCCAACTAGTGCGTTTCCATCTAATACTGCTGACTTTGTCATGTGGTTTCTCACAGGTTTGTTGCTTGCATGCATTTGTCAAGGCTTGTCTTAAAAAATTAAAGGGGAATTGGTTAATTGGCTTTTGTTTGCTGCTCGAGCTGTAGGTAGATCGTAACTGCTTTTGTCATGAGTGTGTAAAAGGAGACATCCTGTTACATGATCAACAAAGGAAACCACGTTTCACAAGAAACAGGAAGGCACAAGGTGCTGTCACGGAAATAGAAAGGCAAGATTTTGCAAAACATTTTTTTGTCTGAGTAGCTGATTCATTTTGTTGTGAAGTGAGAACAATGCCATTCAAACTCTGACATCAGCACCCAAATATCCTATCTGAAATGAATGAATGGCATTTCATAAGAAATTAACAGGTTGCAATTAGCTTACCCTAGCAATGAGACTGGAACCTGGCTTCAGTTGCCTTTCATCTGTTCCTGGAGGCTCAAGAGAAAGTTCTTGGTGCTCCCAGAACAGGATCTCTATTTACATGCGTCACCTCTGGCTGGTTGAACTTGATAAGTAACTTGGTTTGTTTGAAGATCTTCCTGTTTTTTATTTTGTATGCATGTGATTCCTGAAGCTGTGGTTACATCTATTGTACACCCATTTGCCTTCGCACATTTTGTACTATCATACTCTAATCATCTAGGTTCCTTTACCTGTATAAAAACTGAGCTGTTTTTGCTCGATTAAATTTTGATGCCATAATTTTGATGTGTTGAATGAGTAGATAACATTTTTTTCATGAAAGACTAACATTTTAGTGCTTTGTTGTGTGCTAAAATTATTATTATTAATATTTTTGTATTGATGGGTTTTGTGCAGTAAACATATTCTTGTAACAAACTCAACGTTTTTAAAGTTTCAAAGGGGCATATCAGACTTGTCCCCTAACTTAAAGCTGCACTAATCAAAACTTTTTGTATTATCAATCAATCAATTACATCTGTAATGTAAACAGGGGAGAAACCACATAGAGACCTATCATCCAACTGCAGTTTCCTTTAGTGCCACGATGCATTCAAGCAACTTTCCGCTCATTGTTTTGGTTTTACTACCAGCAACTTTAATGTTTGATTTAGTCACAGTGTTTTCATCAGCTGCAGCAGCTAGCTGTTCAGAACTAAAACGATCTGATGAACCCACTGTACAGTTTGTAACATCTTCTTTACCTGGATAAACTACCATTTGTCATGTGGCCAGAAAAGTGATTGTAGAAGGACGTTATTGTTGCTTTGTGTATGTTGGATGCTAGCTAACAAGCTTGTGCAGAAAAAAAATCTGGTTATTAAACTAAAGAATTTCTTATACTGTTATCTTGTGATTGTCATAGAATTAATATAACCTTAACAGCCACCTGGATGTGACCTTCACCTACAATTGTTGTACCCGACCTCACCTCCTCGGCAGGCGTCCACGTTCTTGTGTAAGCCCCTTGCCCACTTGCCAATTGAATACTTCTCAGGACACCATATTTAATTGTGCCAGCCTCCCACCAAGCCCCCCCTCCTGTGTTCCGGCCAGATCACTAACATGGCCGCTTCCCACCTGCCCCTTACCCCCACAGCCTATACTTATTAATTTTTCATTTTCCCTGACTTTAGACCAGGGATTTTCTTCCTCCTCAACCCTATTCACCCCGTCCCTACTGTGTGTGTTCTTGGAACTGTTAACCTCTAAGGAGGATCTTTATTACTATATAGACGTACAACTTTTTTCTTCCAAGGAGAATTTCTCATGATCAGCTATGCTTTATTAGGAAAGTAAAGGTCACTGGGTTTCTCTCCACTGGCTTTAGGTGTAAAACAAAAGGGGGTCAAACAGGTGAGGGGTAACAAGGTTTATTTTCCATTAACGGAGAGGAATATGGGATAAGCCAGGATGGAGACACTGCTGGAGTTGGATTGGCCTCCTGGATCATGGTGAAAAACCAAGAAGGAAATTATATACATTTGTTTTTGCAGGGCATTTATTTCAGAAGAGATAATAGAAAAATCACGATGAATATATTTACAATTAATATAATTTAGTTTCAAGAGATAAAACTCTGTTTGATTAAAACTCTCTTTGAAGCTAATAAAAAGATGACCACTCTTTATTTCAGCTTACATTCCTTGCTAATGCATTGTCTACGCATATGTGGGTGTCCCTTTATGATGAGCACTGGGTGCGTGAATGCAGCCGCCATTTGACGCTGGTGATACAAAAGAAGCTAGTGATCATCAGACTGAAAAGAAAACACGTCGTCAAAGAGGAAGTGAGTTATTTTTTGGAAACCTTGTCATGTCGCTTGTACACACACAAACACACACACACAGTCATAGTCACACAGAGGCATAGTTGATCCTGATCGGACATGAGGCCTGCGACAGGATCAGGGGTCACTACGTAAACACTCCCAAGCTAAACACGACCTCCTACACAGTGGGAAAACTCTTGGAGTGCAACAACCATCATTGGAGTATTTTTATAGTTTGTACTGAGCTTTGCATTAAATGTCCTAATCACAGTCTCATTTTCCAGATTTCCCATGCCGTTCTAGTCCCCCCAAACGTTAGCTTAAATATTAGTGCATGAACTAATAAAAGTGTTCTAGGAAGTAAAACGTCACTAGGATGGTATTTCTCTGAATCTTATACAATTAGTCAATATGCTAGATGCTGAAATTTGCCTCATGCTTGCTCTTATGCAGAAGCGTACCTCTAAAAAACCCACTTTTTTTAAGCCTCACTTTTCTATTTTGATAATAAAAACATTAGTTTGGATGCAAGCATCAACAAGAGAAATAAAAAGTTAACCAATGCTCCAATGATTGATGCGTAATAAACACAAATTTCTAAAAGGTGTAAAAACCTGGCCTAACATTAACAGAGCATGTGTGGGAAGCCAGTGAGGGATTGTGACACTGTTGCCTCACTGGTGGCACATGGCTGTCTGTAACTTTTTCATGACGGCAGTAGCGTAGGGGTTAACAAAGACCACAAGCATGTACTGGTTAGGGAAGGATCAGTGTCAAGTTGGGGATCAACATTTCCTATCCGTCCTCTGAATTAAAACCTGCCTAGATACCAGCTAGCATCTTCATACCAAATGTCAGAGTAGGGTACCCAGTTTGATCCATTCGGATTCGGTGTAAAATCTAATTCCAGATTTCTACATGAGTTATTAAATTTAACTTTCCAATGTCTAGATGTACCAGAGCATCTCTTGATTCTGGAGCATTACCTTGGTAATCCTCTTAGTGGTGGGAAAGTAGTTTAGCGAGCGCATTCTTTATGACCGGAGCACAAATGGGGGATCACGTTAGCCTTAGGAGCCCCAGAGGGGAGGGGAGGCCAGCTCATCTTGCTCTCCAAAAACTTTCCACCCAGGATGGACCTCGGTCAGCCCTGTGAACCCGCTGACTCTCTGTTCGACTCCGGCTGCTCTGGGATGTGGGATGTGTTCTTTTTTACACTGAGAGGCAGACAATGAACAGACAGATAGAGAGAAGAGAAATGTGTCAGAGGTCACACTAGAACAACGGTAACTATCAAACTTATTTCTTTACTTGCCACGTTCTGGCCTCATTTGTAGAATTTTGCAAAATTACAGACATAAAAATTTTATTTCAGTGAAAGCAGACAGTGCAGTCCATGTTAGGTTGTGTTAAAATGCCTTCCACTGTAATACTTCTAAATGCATCTACAATTTGGTGACATTCTTTGTGTTATAATCCATCCAGTACCTTTATATTAACACCTGTGTGCATCGAGATGGAGCAGCTGGAGTTGCAGATATGACTAAAACAATCTAAATTTATTCACTGGGCTTCTTTCCATTGCACACATTTAGCATTTTGCTTTATTTGATGCACCAGCTTTTCCACCTCAGCCCTGCTGTTAAACATTTCACAATATTGAGTTTATATAGAGTTTCTTTTGTCTGTAAATATTGTATATCTTTACACACATGGTTTTATAATTAATGTAACACAATACATTCACATGCTTTTGTGCTGCTGTGGATTTTAATTGTGCTTTTGGCCCGAAGGAGTAAAACGTTCATCATCTCAGTTTCACGACTCACAAACCTCCAGCTGTTTGGCTTTGTGGGTCAGTACACTTGTATTTGTGTATTTGTGTGTGATAGCATAGCTCTTAAAACATGAATGGAGTCTGATGTCTCATACTACCAGCGGGGGAGACAAAAAATAAAAAAAGGTGCATAGAGGTAATCTGGTTCGCAGCACAGGGTAAAGTTAGGGCACTGCTGTGGCACAGGAATTAGTGGAGCTGGAGCGGCTGAGAGGATTAGGAGGGTATCTACACACACACACACACACACACACACACACACACACACACACACACACACACACACACACACACACACACAC